>OMKR01074472.1:0-10583 GCA_900302355.1 Cyttopsis rosea
TCGCTCGCCGTAGCGGCATGCTACCTAGCTTAGCATCCGAGCTGGAGCTATTTTTAAATCACGGGTCTGTTTATTCGGCCGAGTAGGCACTCGTATGGAAGGGATCTGGGTCGGTGCGTTGTTGTACAGTCACCGGGCATAACACGATCTGAAAGGAAAAGAAACACACACAGAATACACAATGTGCTCTGAGCACAGGGTCATAGAAACACTAAAAGGCTGTGGCAGGGGCTGAGTGGCAGTGTGGTCGCTTGTTGGCTGTGCATATAAATGTACATGTACATGGGTGAAGTTCAAATGTATTTACCTTTAATGCAGAAAGCAGCAGAAAGTGCTGTACAATAACACCTCAGCACATCGATAAGAAGGTCCAATAAAAGCACAACACTTTAAACCAAAGACAAATAAGAATAGAAAATATAAACCAAAACAAATAGAATCAATACATGTTGAAATGAAAGACTTGTCTTTAGATCAGGGTTTTAGGGTTATTCTGTATAGAGAAGGTGAAGCTGACGTCACGTTGCTGGAGCGAGCCGCCATATTGTGAGGATCGCTCACAGCAACTGAATGTCGCCCGGCGGATTTCTGAGTAAAACGACGGCTTGGGGGGTGAAGAACCGCCGCAGAGAATCTTGCAGCCATCTTGTGTGAAACCTCGACCCCTCTTTCTCTCCCTTCTTTTCTCCGGTTTTGTTCATTTCGTATGTTTTGGCTATTTCTCGATGCAATTGAATGGAAAGTGATCCTCCAAAAATGGCAACTGGAGGACTCCAGTTGCCATTTTACGTAGCAACCCATATCAACAGTCAAACTTCACATTCCCTATGGGATCTCTCAGCAGAACCCAAAAGGTACTCTGCATGGAGGATATATACGCTAGATTATCTTTATTTAACCTGGTAATTATGACTATATTTCCTGTGTGGATGCCTGATGTTGTCTAGCAGATAATTTGATCCGTCATGGGGGGTGTGTTATGGCAACATAACAGCTCATCACACCTCGGTGCTCTACAGTACGTGTCCCTAAAAGTCCTTCTCTGCCCCCAAATTCAGTGATTTTGTTTTTATACTTTAATTTTATTTTCTATAATCAAACCTATATGCAGTGGTCGAAGTACCCAGATCATTTACTTCAGTGAAAGTACAAATACCCCCCGACACAAAATCACCCAGTGAAAGTACCGCAAAGTATATAAGTACTTTCTCAAATATACTACAAGCATAAAATTTGTAATATATAGTGCCCCGATAAAACAAAGTCTATAATGCTTTCTCTGCAGATCCCGTTTAGTTTCTTAAGTCATAGTATAGGTGGAGTTACAGTTATTATTTACAAGACTAGGGATCTAATGAATCATTGATGAGGAGTTTGATAGATCCAGTCCATGTTTTGTTCTTTTGCTTTTGATACATATGAATATAAACCCTGTTCTGTTTTGTGGCAGTGTTAGAAATGTTTTGAGGAAGTATAGATCTTTTTTTCAGTCAAAAGTCTCTGAAACTGTAAATGTAAAAAAAAAATGTACTGAAATTTCCACCACTGCCTATAGATGCTTGCGTCCATGCCTAAATAATAATGTACGTCCATGTGTTTTTGGTTGTGATGGGTATTACACACCTCAATATTGAGAATATTGAAAATCCATTTCAATTTCAAATGCCAAATGTTTAGAATATAGTTTAATAGCGCAGCTCTCTTAATGTTTTCCCCAATATCATTTTTTTCTGATCTGTTTAATCGACCAACTACATTTTCATATACAAGTAATTTGTCTTGGTAAACGTTGGTGCGTTGTTATGTAGACAAGTAGCATAAAAAGCTCAACAGTCTAAAAAACACAGAATATACAAATGTGTTCTATGTGCAGGATAAATTAAAAGGCTATGGCAGGGGCTAAGTGCCAGTATGGTTGTTAGTATTGACTGTCGGTATAAAAATAGATGGATATCTCTGTACAGGCTGAATAAATATGTATACAATACTATGGGCATGAATAACAATGGATCAGTACCTCTAGATTCTCACAATGTTATTACTAAATTATTACAATTTGCTTGGTATTGACAGTCATTACCGAATCAGTCTTATAAGCCTCATGGTTAAACCTGTTCTCCAGACATGGCATCCTAAATTCATATGATAAGGGTGTGTGTGTGTGTTTGTATGTTTTAAGAGGACAACACACCTGAATACCACCAGCGTTAATAGGACATTGGGATTCTCAGGACACCTTTGGTGTCCTCATAATCCCAAAAAAATATTTTCTGTGCACCTCGTGATTTTCTGTGACGATTCAAACATGTTACAGTGCTGTTTTAAATTCACATAATGCCAACGAGTCTTGGGTTTTAAAGGTTTTTCTGAGTGACTCCATGAACCTGCTATGCCTGTGTGTCTGTGTGTGTCTTGTAAAGGTCGCCCACGGTCCCTCCGCTCGATAATGCCCCAGTGTTTGCAGCCTCTGCACTGAACGTGATGGCAGCCCAGTCGGTTTCCATAGACAAGTACCCAGAAGGAGAGCAGCAGGTGGGTCTCAGGGGGAGAATAAAGTCTGCGGCTCAGTTTTCAAGGCCTGCGTGATTCGCTCAGTGTTTGGGATGAAATGTAATTACGCCAGAAGTACATCGGCACGGGTTAAAATGTTGAACAGGAATAATAACGTGCACACGGTGCGTTTGGGTCTTGGTGAAACGTAAAATCTCTTTGGGCACGAGTATGTTCCAAGTGGCCGGTCGAATCCCGATCAGGCCCGACAAAAGGAAAAGCTTTTATCCGTGCAACACAAGAATGGCTGTTGATGCCATTACTTCAGTTTGGCTAATCTATTAGTGGTGCGAGTCTCATTGCGATTAGCCACCGCAAATAAATCACTGTATGGCAGACGCTGATGTAACTTTGAGCCATATTTCTGCTCCTCTGCGCTTATGTAAATTGCTTACAAAACATCTTTTATTCCTGTGCCAAAATTGGTCTGGTGTCTGCGAGAGCCGAGAAAGATCTGTGACTAACAAGAAATGTTCCACCCCAAGCAAACAAGTATTTTTAGCCCGTTTGTGCTCAGTCCAAGTCATTGTTGCCTCGGTCACATGGCCTGAGATGGGATTTCTGCTGCTGGAAGGCAGCCGGGCATTAAAATGTGTGAAAGCAGAGGAGGAGACGCTTGGCGAGCGATCAATGAAGACGCCTTTAATGGAGCGTCACCAGCAGCCCCTCGAGTGGCGGCGACCACCTGAACACCATGCGGCGCGGAGGACGATGCCTCGCAACTTCTGTCTGCCATTACCCCGCCAGAAGTTATTTGTATTCATTAATTAATTAATGTAGTCTGTGTACCCCGCTGCTCCATTTTGCTCAAGGGCACTCCAGCAGGGCTGATGCCTGAACATCATGAGGGTTGAACCCCGACAGGCTCTGGTTCCCTGCATGTGTTTGTTCCTTAGTGTCTGTTTGGGGGGAGAGAGAGAAAAAAAACAATTTCATGGCAGTTTCTCACTTTCCAAAGGGTTGGTCTCCGTCACTCCCTCCCCGTCACGCGTAACCACACGACAACATTAACAATCAAGATGTTTAGATGTTAAACCACACGCACACATACTTGTGCTGTTCATAATCCTCCTTTCAAAGATAAGTGATAAATGTCAAGTTGTCATCTAAATGGAGAGGGAAAATAAAAAAATACATCAGATCAAAGCTGCTTTTCAGGGTTTTCACCCTGCAGCAACTCTGCTTCTTCACACGATGTCTTTAATTTCTTCCTTCAAATTTTTGTTGTGATGTCTTCATCTGGTGCGCTCTGTCTCTCTCTCCCCGACTTGCAGATGCAGGGTGTGGCTCAGAGCGACAGCGACTCGGAGCACAAGTTCATGGTGGAGTCTCTGGTGGAGGCTCCGAGCCCGGCCCACACTGAGCCCCAGACACCCATGGACGCAGACAAAGCCTCCATATACCGGTACAGCCCTCCCTCTCTGTGTGTGGGTGTGTGGGTGTGTTATGAGAGAGAATCAGATTCTACATTAATCTCCACATACTGTACCGGGGGCTTGACTCTACATTGGTACATGAGGGTCAATCACAAAATCATAAAATGCTCTGGGTATGAAATAAGATTATAATATAAACCAAATACTGTCTGTTCATGACTGTTATCAAACTATTTAATCAGCTAATGAATGGCTTAACTAATCACTTTGTAGATATATGGAGCTTTCTAACAAAGTAGTAAACTATTAGTAATGACAGATTCCTTGCTATATTGCATATATAAGCTTTTATGTCTGGATTGACTGTCAACTATTATGTTCATTTAATTAATATAGTCACATCGTGCTATAGTAACCTGACTGCCAATGACTTGCTACTCATTCACAATTAATAATTTAGAATAAGATTATGAATGTGCTACTGTATTGTTATTTAATTCATCATTGGTTAAATCTTGTTGAAACATGTGGACAGACATTATTCTTATTGAGTTATTTGTATTTCCGGACTACATATGTGTTTGAATTACAATTTACATTACAAAGTTACTGTGATCGACTGCGGTTAATCTCACATTCTCAAAAAGTTATACGGAGAGTCAAAAGTAGAGAAATAATCAATTAGACGTTCATGGATTGTTTACTGGCGTAGATCACTGCGAGATCTTTGGAGAAATCTGTGCATTATATTTGATTCATCGCTTCAACGTGTTAAGATAACACTTTATAAATCTCCCAGGGGAAATTCAGTAGAAAAAAAAGTGTAAATATAAATATTGTCCAGTGTTGTGCTGTTGCTGCCTGCACTTCTCTGTAACTCCTCGTGTTCAGCCTTGAGTACGTATTTTCAGGAATTCCGACTGGAAACTAGGTCTTTGGTTTATGACCTCACATGCTTTTTGCAGCTGATGTTCAATCCAATCAATATTAAAAAATATGGCCCTAAATTGCATAGAAATTTTTAATTTATGTTTATTAAGATGTATTAATTCAGAAAAGGGATGTTGATGATGTCATCAGTTCCTGAATTTCCCTCCGGGGCATTAATACAATCTTATCTTATCAAAGCATGCACATTTTGAATACATTTCGCAGTTGAACGCAACTACAATTTAGTGACCTTCAAGTGGCATTTAAAAAGTATTGGTGTGGTGAAGTCTGTAGCCACTTTCAGGCTCACAGGGCTGAGTTTTAACACCATTAGTCACTCGCCTCTAGGTGTGTGTACAACCACTGTGAGAAACGGGTGTAAAAACACAAAAAGGCAGGGAATGTCTATAAAAAAAATTAAAAAAGGATCGATATTGGCATTTTATACATGAGAATTGCTTCTAGCGTCTCAGTATTTCAGTATACTATTTGATGTGCATTACAAATTATTTCCATAATTTTATTTAGATAAATATTTCAATTAATTTGGAACTTGGGTGGTATTTAACTTAAGCAGAAAACGGTTGCATAACTTCTAAACAAAGTGTCGCTATAACAGTTTTCAAATTGATTCATTCAATTAAATCGATTTTCGTGGTTTTTGCCCTAGAAATATACAGTATATTCGAAACAAGTGTCCTCCCCCAGGCACCCCCTGTTCCCACTGCTCGCTCTGCTGTTCGAGAAGTGTGAACAGTCGACGCAGAGCTCCGACTGCATCACGTCGGCCAGCTTCGATGTGGACATCGAGAACTTTGTGCGCGGTCAGGAGAAGGAGGGCAAGGCCTTCTTCAGCGAGGACCCCGACCTCGACAACCTGGTGAGGACACTGTCACTGGGAGCCCCCTGCGGTCCACCTGTGGAAATCCACCTGTTAACCCTGCTGCTGACCTCTGACCCCCAGATGGTGAAGGCCATCCAGGTGCTGCGGATCCACCTGCTGGAGCTGGAGAAGGTCAGCGACCTGTGCAAAGACTTCTGCAGCCGCTACATCGCCTGCCTCAAGACCAAGATGAACAGCGAGACGCTGCTGAGCGGGGAGCCGGGGAGCCCCTACTCCCCTGTCCTGGGGCAGCAGGTCCAGGGCTTCTCACCCACCAAGACCCAGGTAGGGACCGCGCACACGTCTCATGTTCCACTCGCCTTCCTGTGTGTACGTGTGTCTGTTCCTGTATGTATTTATGTGTGTGTTTGTTTGTGTGTGTCCACAAAGCCCCCCAGCTCCTTCACGGGGACCATCAGCTCCCAGGGTCAGATCATGGTGCCGGCATCAGCGCTGCAGCAAGGCAACGTTACCGTGACGACCGTCAACCCATCCCAGGTGGTAGCAGGTACGTCTGTGTTCACCACTCCCCCCACCCCCACACAGCAGGTATTTATATAGGAGTATGCACATATATCATCAAATGTTCAGTCACTAAAAATATTCAGTTGAAAAAACAAAGCACAATGACAAAATAAACAGACAGCCCACAAATCACATGTCCACTTAAGCTCATAAATGTCCCCAAATTAAATTGTTGAAACTGTTATGACCCTCCAGTTTGTCAGTTCTGATATAGACTGTATATTACTTCCACATTGAGGAAAAGTAGTCAGTATTTCCAGGCTTATTGTATATTGTAAAAATGTTTTTATTATTATTGCCTATTTGTTTTGATGTGTGCTGCTGCAACACCAGTTTCCCCCCAGAGATGAATAATTATAGACTCACAGATGTTAACACAGTATACATTTCAGATTATTTTTAAATAGTTCTTTAACCGTCTCGCTGTTATTTCTGGTTAGTGACTCGTTGTTGTCCTGATCCGACGCCTCACTTCCTCTGGGAAGGAGTCGCGTCCCGATCTGGCTCGTTATCGTCCCTGTCTGCAGAGACCGAATTCCCTAACTGTGTGTGTCTCCGTCTCCCAGGTGGGACGGTGTATCAGCCTGTTACCGTGGTAACTCCCCAGGGTCAGGTGGTGACACAGGCCATCTCTCCGGGGACGATACGCGTCCAGAACAATCAGGTACGCTCTCCTCCCGCATCCAAACCCTTTATTTTCTAACTGCAGGTTGGAATGTTTGCTGTTAAAGTTAAAGCTACAACTAATGATTGTTTAAATTCAAGTTAATCTGTGGATGTTTTTATTTTTTCAATCAATTCTTCACAACATGGATTTATGGTAAATTAAGGTGCAAAATGATGGTACATCCTTCAGAAGTTATCTGGACCCAAACAGACATCTTGAAATTGCTGAATATATTCACAGCTCAATATTGTCACAATATTTTTTAACGTTTGAAGCAAACTGACTATTATTCCTTTGGCATTAAATGTGCAATAACAATTCAAGTGTAACATTTTCAAGTGCAATTAATATTCTCTTATGAAATGAATCGGCTTTTAAAAGAATGTTTTTATTCCAATGTGCTCAGCTGACAAAGGATTGAAAACTATTCCTGTATTTTAGCCACTTCTGCCATCTGGTGTTGAAAGTATGTCAATTAAAGATTTGTACACGATACGGACTAAACTGGCGGTAGTGTTGTGGTGACGCTGGCTGAGCAGTGAACCCAAATAGTAGCCTATATTAAAGAAAGACATTTAAAAAAGCTTTATTTTTTTAAATCACAGAGTCTTGCTGTTTGTCAGCATTGTGTTCTGATTGGAAGTGCCAACGAGGTCAAAGTTCAAACGATCTGAGCAGTGTGTCTTGGCAGGGCGAGTGCTGCCGCCATGTTGCTGATCCTGCACGAGCAGCTCTAACGTGTGTGTGTTTCTATCTCAGCTCCAGCTGCAGTTTCATCAGGACTTGAACCTCTTCAACCACGACGACAACTCGTCGAAAAACAAGCGCGGTGTACTCCCCAAGCAGGCCACCAACGTTATGCGCTCCTGGCTCTTTCAGCACATCGGGGTGAGTGTATGTTTTCACCTGCAGAGGAAATAAGTCAGGAATAATGTACAACCATTATTCATTATTGCAAATTATTACACGTTAGTGGCACCATCTTGTGATTATACATAGAAATTACAATGGAAGACAATGGAGATGAATGCGGAATCAATATCAAATTCACGATAATGGCAATGTCCAATTTAGGTTAGTCATGTAGGATGAATAGTTTGCTACCTTGTGGTGGAATCTCTTAAACGAGGCATACTATTAATTTAAAATTTATATTCCATGTCCATTTATTTATTTAGTAAGTAGTCATGTAATAAGCATGATAATGTGCAGCCAGCGGTCATTATCACAAAATAACCTCTCCCTTAAATATAAAATGGATATAATAATAATAATAATAATAGTAATAATTAAAATAATAGGGTGGGACCCCAATGCAAAGAGACATTCCAGCTTCCACTAAGAAAAATAAAAATGTCACAGCAACAATATTGTGAACTATTTGTCCTACATATGACTAAACTAGTTACTGTTATTAATGTTAAATGAGACATCCTGAATGGGACGTTGAGTAGTTGATATCAATGTCTGCTAGTGTTAACAAGAGCAACGGTCATTATTCAGAAATGGGGGCCACTGATGACCAGTCAGAATGGAGTATTCTACAGAGTAATGAAGCTGCATGGAACATTCCATTATGGACATCTATCAGCAAGGGCTCGTGAAAAGCCAAGAAACTTTGAAATGTGACTTTTTAAAGGTTGCATGGTTTTCACGGTGATACAAATGAATAAACATTTTTCTGGTGTTTTTTAAATTAAAACTGCGTTCAACGTGTTGTATTCTATGTTGCTGTAGCACCCGTATCCAACGGAGGATGAAAAGAAGCAGATCGCCACTCAGACCAACCTGACGCTGCTGCAGGTGAACAACTGGTGAGTCGGATGCTCCAGAGCTGCAGCACAGACGTTCCCAGGGTGTCTGCAGATCCTTTTTAAATTCAGGTTTACCAATCCGAGACATTACATTTAAATCGATGGAGCTCTTAATTTCAACATTAATATTTTGTCTGCTTTTATTTATTTAAGTCTAACGCTGAACCCAATTCTTAGAAAAGACAATCCTGTCTGAGGTTCTGTGGGGAAAAGCTAAATCACAGTGAATGTGAAAAGGATTTTATATGAAATATTGTCCCCTTTTTGTACTCTGCCCTTTTACCAAATACTATTAAAATGGGTATTTGATACAAAATCCTTTTTCTCACTCACTGTGATCAGGTTCCCTCCAGAGGTCAAACCGTCACATGCTGAGCATCGCCACTAGATGGCGATGTGACTAGTTGTTCACTAGAATCAGTGTATCACCAACAAACAATTATAACAACAACATTATAATTTTAGTGTACAATACCGTGGATCATACCTGTCAACTTTGGGATTTGAAAATAAGGGGATGGGGGGATAAATACATCTACAATACGATGTTGGTGAAACGGGGATGCGAAGCGTAGCGGCGATCGCTCTGATCGCGCAGCCTATCGTCAACATTACCGCCAACCTTTTTTCCTGTTTGGGGCAGATTAAAAACTACATGTACGAGAGCCGGCCAGAGACAAATATTAACTATTAGTATTAAAGCACAAATCTCGAAGATTTCACGTTTTGTTTTTGGTGATATCTATGGCGGTAATTGAATTGCAGGTGTGTTTTTGGACTTCCCAGAGTTCCAAACAGTGTTGCCTGGGTGACGTCAGTCAGTTGCCTTCATCTGAACGTCGAATTTGTTTCTTTTTCTTTGGATTTGTTTTTTGAAGTTTCATTGTCAGTCATCAATCTTTTCTGTGTTTGTTCGGCCATAGTAAACGTTTACTCTGCAACACAAGCAAGAGACCGGGAAAAAACGTACACGGCTGACTTCCATCTGGCCACCGTCCCCTCGGTGAGGTTTTTTGTGGGACCAGCTCGCTGCTGCCGCCGCCGCTGGGGCTCACGTTAATGATACTTCCGCCGGTTCTCCTACAGAAACCTTGTTACGGCTTTTACTGTACTTCCTCAGGGGTGTCAAACATACGGCCCGCCAAACTTGAAAAGTGTGAAATGGGGGTGGACGGTAGAGAAAGTACACCATATAAATTTGCCCTACGGTATGGATTTTGACTATACCGTGTGGACCGGTAGAGCCCTCACAGATCTAAAGTACGGATGCACCAATTTATCTGCAATCAAATATATTTCTAAATGATTTCGTGTCTGTCATTAGATTGTTATACAAATTTTTTTTTGTGATTCATGCACGTCCAAATCCCCCTTCGCGCCACGCTGCAAGCACCAAACAGCCTCCATGCAATTAATAAATAGAAAAAACAACTTTTTATACCAATCCACCGTTTTTATTTAAGCCATTTAAGTGCGATATTTCAGAGAAAACAGCGTCTGCCTCCATCTGCCGGCTCCGCGATAGTGTTGGGTCGTTCGCGAACGATTCGGCTCTTTTGGGTGAACGAACTGAACTGAATCAATTCCTGAAAGGATCCGTTCATCGGTCAGTTCGGTTCAGTGCAGCTCAGCCAATTGCGAGCGCGCGCACTCAGTGATCGAGTCGTTCCCTGCGAACGAATCACTGATTCACTCACAGTGCGACTGCAGCGTAACACTCCGACGTGCGCGGTAGTTGACGCCTCGCTTTCGTTCGTCCGGCTGTAGTTCCGTCGGAGGACGGCAATTATATTCATTATTTACAATTTTTCTAAAAATAGTTTAACTGGCACAAAATG
>OMKR01074476.1:0-11105 GCA_900302355.1 Cyttopsis rosea
AGGCGGGCGGTTAGCGGACGATCATTAGCATCGATCCCCGATAAAAGCGGCAGGGGCGCTGGTTGTGGCGCGGCGTGACCTTGCCCTGGGGGTCGGGTTGGGGGAGGAGGACGGGCCTTTCTGTGTGGCCGAGCGTGGATCCATACAGCTCGCCTTCAGCGCGGGAACAAGGACGCTGCGGAGCCGCGCTGTAGACTTTGGGACTATGGCTGACCGGAGGCAGCGAGGCTTTCCAGCTCGCCACTTAGTAGGGTACACACAGCCATGGGCAACACACACTCACACACACACACACTCACAGACAACCCATGCGTAATAAACCGTGCAATATTCTGTAATAACACTGTAATAAGTGTTAAATAGTGTAACCTATCTGTTATGTTTTGTTGTATACATATTATTATTATTATTATTATTATTACTATTATATATGTACATGTACAGAAATTTAAAACTATATTCATATTTTTATTCATACCCAGTCAATACTTGCATCCTTACTGCCACTTAGCCCCTGCCGTTGCCTTTTGTGTGATGCATCTTTATCTGGTACATTTTGTATATCATGTATATATTATATTATATTTATTGTTTTATTGACTGTTAAGCATTCTTTTTCCACCAACTATACCATGACAAATTCCTTGTACATGAATGTACTTGGACATGAAGAAACAAAAAAATATTTTAATCTATATCTTCGGGAAAGTAGATTTCTAGGCCTTTTGGGGGATAGAGGTTCACTGGATTTGTAAGATATTATACTTATACAATATAGTTTGGCAGCTTGTTGTTGTGCTGTTCTGAGTGAGTTGCCAATTTCTTTTGGCAACTTGACAGTGACAACATTATGTATTTAGTACTTGGATACTATTATATTGGACTCTCGTGTCTCTGCTTTGTATTTACAGTCTTTGCTTGTTGCCTTACAATATAAATTGTTGCCTAAATTATATCTTTCATGCATTATACTCTCTGGAGTTAATTGTACAGTTTTTTGGTTTTTATTCCTTAAATAGGCATGTGCTGCTGGATCTATTCTATAGTTCATTGTTGTGTTTGACTTTCCTTTCTTTCGCTTGATGCATTATTACTGTGGTTTACAAAAATGTACATTTTACTCCTTAATCTTTGCCTTTTTGTACTCCTATATATTGCATTCGTATTTCTAGTCGTAATTAGTGTAGTACATCTCTTCTCCCCTTTGCTGCAGAAGCGTTGACCCTGGCGCCGAGCTTGTTGCGGTGCTGAAGGGCTCGGATCAGAGGGAAGTCGAGGACATCGTTTTAATGGGCGGCGTGTTTGTGCCGCAAGAGCACAGTGCGCTCGATGCAGCGCCGGTTCGGGTTATGGACCAAATGATTATCATCTCTGAAAGCTCCGGAGCCGGAGCCGTCGCTGGAGCTTCCGTAGTCGGTCACGCCCCGAGGTGATTCCCAGAGAGAAACCCACAACGAAGTGTGATACTGTAGGAATCTGTGATGAAGGGTTTGACTCTTTTTTGAGTTCGATACTTGACAAGTGAGGCAGTAAAAAGAAAGAGTTTGAGTCAGTTGGTGATGATGCACGGCTGAGGGAAGGGCACACTTGCGGTAAACAATGAATTATTTATTTTCACAGATAAATCACATTCGATATGAATTATGCCATGCGCCTTGGCCTACGAACGACTCTTTTACCGGAGTGATTCCTAACTCCTGAGTCATTTCAAAGATTTGTTCGATATGACCGAATCGTTTGCGAGTTTTGCGTCACTAATAGGAATCCGCAACCCAATCCCAAAACCCAAAAGTTAAGAAAGCGCTCCAAGTTTGTATCGGCTCGAGACGAGAGACAGCGGGAAGTGATGCTGCGTTCCGCGGGAACTCGGAAAACTGTAATTTGTGTCGTCGTCCCCAGGTCTGTTATCTTGGTAAACTCGCCACCCCCCCCGCCAACATGTGAATAATCCAATCAATATTTCTTGATTGGATTACTGCCCCCCCAATCAAAGCAGTCGAGAACCGGGCTTGGGCCGTCTACACACAGTCTAATGCTTTCAGATTGTTCTTAATTAACTGTCAAATGACTTACAGTTTACAGTGTGAGAGCTGTGGCAGGTGTACGTTTCAGAATTGCAAAACGGTTGCATGCCTCGCAAACAGATTCATAAATCATACCTTAGGCGTGACACATTTTAAAAATGCATAGCGTTGTCATGACTGGGAATCCTGTTCTGACAGAATCCTTTTTTTCTGTTCTTTCCAGCTCGCCTTTCAGGTTTTGTTTTGAGAAAGTAGTTGTGTATCCGTTGAGATGGCATTAAATACAGTAGGTGGCATGTGAAATCGATCCTACATCTTTCCGGATACATTTTCTCCAGTTCTTGGTTTCTTATAGTGGCAGAAAATTTGGTGGTTATTTTTCTGGAAGTTCTCTGTTGTACTGAATACAGGTTCACTGTAGAACCATAATGTTTTAATTAGTGTATAATCCCGTGAAAATAAGAATCATTGTGTTTTCGTTACCTTAGAATGAGCCGTTTATATCTCCATGGGGGCTGGAGCCCCTTCGACGGACGCCGCCATGTTGCACCGCCATGTTGCACCGCCATGTTGCACCGCCATGTTTCTACAGTAGCCCAGAACGGACAAACCAAACACTGGCTCTAGAGAGGGACTTTCGTGTTTTTCGCAAGTTTCGCAGCCACCGTAGCTTCTCCTCCACGGACACGGAGGGGAATTCAGTTGGTTGCAATCTGCAACCTCACCACTAGATGCCGCTAAAGTTTACACACTGCACCTTTAAGTATATTTTATAAGAAAGGATATTCAGGTTGAGAGGCTTTCATTTTTATTATTATTATTCCTTTTTTTTTTAATCAGGATTTATATTTTTATTTGTATGTATTTCAAAATTACTATGACATCTCCTCCATTATATGTATTTATATTATTTATAAGCCCTCAGCTGCAGAAAAAAGGGCTCAGTAGTACTTTATGCCGTATTAAAGGCTCTGTTAAATCAGGGCAAGTACTTTTACCTTTAAGTACACATAAGAGCAAGTACTTACATGCCTTTACTTAAGCAGCAATGTCAATGCGGTACTTACATTTTTAATAGCGTATCTAATTTGATGTCAGGGTCTTGCTGATTCATTAAAGAAAACTACATTTCCCAGCATCCTTTTCGCCTCTTACGTCCGATCATGCGCAGTGGCTGCATTCGCCGCTGAGTGGCCGTGAGACGTACGATTGTATTTTGAGAATCGGTTTTTAATGAGTCACTAGGAAGCAAGAGGAAGAAAAAGATTCGTCCAATTGTCCGACTGTTTTATTCCCTTTAATGCTCAGTGAACGACCGGGGAGGACGGGATGGACGGAGAGCGATTCAAACGAGTCGGAATGGAATTCTCACAGCAGCGATCATTTAATTTTTGTCAAAAAAAATTTATTTGGGCGGAATGTGTCGTATTCTATACAAATTATTCCAAATGCCTTTTTTTCTTGCCTTAGACTTTAATTTAGTCGTCGGTAATTATTTTCAGTTTGCAGTGTGAACTCCGTGTAATTAAACTAGTAGTTTAACTACGTTTTACATGAGTTTTATTACTTTTTGCCACTTTTTGTGTAGTTAACTACTGAATCTACAAACTACAACTTTGGGCCATAAATGGAAAGGAATGATTTTTATTTATTTTTATTTTACCATCGCTTCTCTGCTGTAATTGAAACCCCTTTGACTGTCTAACAGGCTGCAAGTTGAAAACCGTTTCAGTCGTTAAGGTTGTACAAGTCAAAACTGACGAGTAAGACGACAGGCCCAGTGCTCGAGTCGGTCAAACGTACAGTATATATATATATTTTTTTTTTTACTGTTTTAGTTGCGGTCAGATCATACAAAATCCAGATTTGTTTACAATAAAAACAGAACATTCCTTGCAATGTTGTCCTTGTGAAAAGCCCAGATGGGATGGTTCTGTTCTGGACAAGGTGAGGTCTCTAACCCGGGAAGCCGGACCGTCAGCTCCCCTGTGGAAAATATCCGGCTATAGTTTTTAATGTTTTGAATCTGAATTTGTAAAACTAAACTCGAATATATTCGGTGTCAATTCGTCATAAGTAGTGATTGTTGCCATTTATTACCAAATGTTCGGAGAAGTCGTTGCTGCTATTTTAGAAGTGACCTGGCTGCTCGGTGCAGTACCCCCACCTGGCCTCTAGGCTCTGAAGGCAGGTGTCATTCCTGCACTTTCCCATGGATAGTGGACATTTATTGTTGTGGTTTATGGATGAAACCTGTGGACAAGCGGCACTTTTTGCAATAAACTCATTTGAGTGGCATTTTATGTTATATTTTGTTATAATTTCGTATCACATGCATATTGTCAATTTGATCATTAAAAAAAAAAAAGTAGTTTGAACTATTTTGTCTAAGTAGCTTCAGCACCAAACTAGACGTCTCCCTAGGGCAGCTTTGCTGTAGTGACAACCGACTCCCGACTCCCGACTCATTCTAAAGGATTCGTTCGCCGCGAGCGAATCGTCTGCGACTCTTGCATCACTAAGCGTCAGTGCCATGACAACAAGGGTCCGACTTGCAGCGGGCTGCTGAGGGGGACACGAGCGATGCGATTTCCCATCTAAACGACAGCGCGTCGGCTTCTCGCACACGGACCGGCCCTCGGCAAGGTAGGAAACAGCGGCCGGAGCCTTCTAGCGGCCGGGCCCGAATATGATGCGACCCGTGGAGCTAACTGATTAGCCACCCCGCTAGCTCTGACCCACCTAGGCTGCATTAGTGTGATTATACCTGGAGACCGCCTCCTTTCCGGGAGGTTCACACTCGATGTGTCACGACCACATTGTTCTCGGGTCTATCGCAGCCCCCCCCCTCCTCCTCCGGGTTAATTGCCACCGACGGCACCGAACACATGATGCCAGCAACTTCCACCACAACCGAGCTTGTCAAGGCGACGCTGAAGTTCGCTTCCGATTCGCAGCGTCTGTTTTCGTGGTGCGTTCAAATTCCTCGGAATATTTACTTCTTTTTTTTTTTGTACACGCAGACCACCTAATCCCAGATCTAGATCTTTACTTCTTGTAGTCAAACCTGCATTAGATTACAACAACAAGCCTAAATTGCGTTTCAAACACCATTTCTGATTTGTGAAAGATTTATTCTATTTGTGGAAACAGGAACAAGGTGGATTTTTACTTAGATTCTAACAACAAGCCTATGTTGCATTGAAAGATGGTGTTTGAAATGCAATATAGGCTTGTTATTATAATCTAGTCCAGGTTTGAATAATATAAGTACAGTCGTTTTCGAAATTTTCCTGGTTTTATGTGGCCAGCGTGGGAAAATACAGCAAAATCCACATTGTTTCTGTTTTCACAAATAGAAGAAACCTTTCACAAATCAGAAATGGTGTTTGAAGTGCCAATGTTTTAGCTGGTCTGCTTGTGCAAAACAAAAAGTAAAATGAATTCTGAGGAATTTGAACGCACCATGAAAACAGACGCTGCGAATCGGAAGCGAACTTCAGCGTCGCCTTGACAAAGCCTTGGACAGCACGGATATCGGTGTATGTTGCAGTTTTGCTTTTGGCGTCATTGGGAATTTTTTTTTCTCCATAATAACCTTTCAGCATATTTTCAAGTGTTCTGAGAGAGAACTAGACTTCTGCACCTCCTCTTGGCTCTGTTTTCAGGCTTTAGAAAATATTGCCCGTGACGGGAGACTTTGGCCAATCACAGGTCATTTCAGAGAGAGAGAGCGTTCCTATTGGTTGCTCTACAAATGCAGCCACTCACTGTGTGAGTGTTCCCAATACTCACGGTGCCAGTGCTTGTCGGAGTCTAATAAAATCACCCGTATCTAAAATAAAAACACACTGGAGAAAACACACACTGGACCGGGGTACGGGACACGCACGCTGGCGCACCGGCCACAGGAACGCCGTTCGCGGCTGCACCGGCTGCACCGGCTGCACCGGCTGCACCGGCTGCACATACGCTGCTAACTTCATTTTCCTGTAATATCTCCTAACGATCAAGCTTGTGTCGCGTGCACGTGCCCGTGCTCGTCTGGTCGGAGGGGCTTAGGACAGAGAGGGGGAGAGCTGCAGGAGGAGGGGTGTATTCCAGAAAACTGCCTATGTTACACCCAGCTTTAAACAAACTGCATCGTTGTCAGTCTAATTTTAATGAGAAAGGCAGGTTGCAGTCCTGCACCAGGGGTGTAGGATGATGGCAACAGGTTGGACCCATGCTGTAGGATATGCTTTGGTACAAACCTCGCTTTTTGGACCAGTGATGTCCGACCATGTGAATCTGAAAGTCTTGCAGGTTTTAGCAGTGGTGGAAGAACTACTCAGACCTCTTAAGTACAAATACCCAGACACAAACTGACTCTAGCAAAATGTGAATGTACATTTACATTTGCACTTTAGTAAAGGTATATAACACCTAAGCCTTCTAGGAGAAATCATGCATGAAAAACCATGTAAAAACGGTAAGAAATTGTTCATGCATTTATTGCTGCAATTGGGTCATCCCACTAGCAGGTGTCTCATCCAGGAGATGGCAAGGGTGAGTCATGAGGTTAATTAACATTATCTTTCCTTTTTCTGGTCTCTTGAAGGCCTGAACTTGCATTCCAAATATAAATGCACAGAGACGACACATCAAGTTGACGGTGGCAGTAAAGCCGGACCGACCGCAGTCGTTGTCACGCAAAGATACCACCTAAGCCTTATTTTGAGCCAGGAAAACCCCTCTATAAGTCCCTCCGAATCAGAATTAGCTTTATTGGCCAAGTATGTGTACACATACAAGGAATTTGACTCGTACTTGCATAGAATAGACATACAGCTAAAACAAGGACAACAAAGCAGAACAAAGGTAGACAAACATTTAAATACTATATGCAGATACCAATCAATCAATTCAATCAATTTTATTTAAGGTGTAGAATCACCGATGAAACACCATGCAACATAAAAACATCAAAGTAAAAATAACAAGACACCAGCAATAAAACAATAAAAAATAAAAATAAAACAACCAGAATAAAACATCAATGTTAAAGGACTATTCAAATATAAATATATATAAAAAGTAAAAAAACAGCAATGAGATTTGTGACAAGAAGACAATGGTGCAATGGTGCAGAGTGCAAAGATGCTGGAATAATACCTGCTCTTAAAAGTAAAAGCACTCGTCATATCCAGTGTCTTGATGTAACAGAGCCTGAAATAGAACTTAACGTGCTACTGTAGCTTTTCTTCTGCAGATCAGTGCTCATGCAGATCCTGATTTCAATTTATAAAAATTGTATAGATGGTGCCATAGTAATTTACATAGGAATTTGCCATAGTAAAATTCCAGTCTGATATATTCTGATATTTAGACTGATTTGAATAGATGAGTCTCAGATCTTTTATAAAAGCTTACGTCACGCGACTCTGTTAGAAATGTATGAGTGTATGAGTGACAAGTATAGATATGTTTCATGGTTTAATAGTTGGAGAGAAGAATGGCATAGTGTTTCCTGGCACAGATCCATCTCCCAATTCTGTTCTGTGATGGAGAAGAATGACCCGTGCATATGTTATCTTCCATGTCTGTGAAAATGAAATTATTTGAAATAGAAATCATCGCTTTAATATGCCCTGCCTGTCACCGGCATCTGGCCTTGTTGTCCTGTGCAAGGCGGGCGTGGCAAATGACACGTTGTTCACAATGGAAATGCTTTTGGACAAAATACTGTACATGACGTGTCAACTGGGTAGAGGGAATCGCTTTCTTTACCCCTCTCTATCCTGCACTGGATTAGCTGCCTGTTCCACCTGCTCAGCACTAAGCAAGAAGGAATTAAAGCTGCTTGAATCCCGCACCCCCACCACCACCACCACCACCACCACCAACACCACCACCACCATACTATAAGAGCCTCAGGTCATGTGACCTGCATTCTGCTTTCCTATTGGCTGCAGTGTGACAAGCAAACCTTATCCAGGGTTATCCTCATCAACCTCAAGATTCAAGATTCTTTGTTTGTCACATGTGATACAAGTATGCTGCAGTGAAATTCTAAAAGGGCAAACTCTGAAGGCTGTGCAAAACAAAGTAGGAGAATAATAATAATAATAATAAACGACAACAATAATATAATCGAAATCAGAAAATAATATGTTCACCATATCAAAAATACAAGCAAAAAAGATAAAAGTGTGTGTATGTGTGTTCAGTATGCAACAGAGTACAAAGTGTCTAAGTAAGGGTTAATGTGCAATCCCCCTTCAGGGTGATACAAGAACTAATTTGCGATAATGACCTGGCTGCACATTATCCCACTTATTACACGGCTAATTATTAAATCAAATCATTTACATTGAGAAGGAATATTGATAAGAAATGATTTTATAACAAGTATGTCTAGTTGTAGTAGTGAGTCCAGGCTGAGAAGTGGTTGCCAACAACGGTCATTATTAACAGACAACGGTTATTATTCAGAAATAACTGACCGCTGATTGCCTCTATTGACCAACCAGAATTGAGTATTCCACACAGTGGAATAACAATATGTACAGTACTATATGCAGTGTGTTGTGCAAGGGACGCAATGATGCAGATTACCTTTTATATACAATATATATATTGAACTCTATTTTAAATTGCTATGTACAGCTATAATGAATTAGTGCCCTTGGGCAACATGTGGGTTGTATTGTATTGTGTTTTTTTTCCAGTTCACATATATGTCTATTGTTTCTATTTTTAGGAGACAGCTTCAGCTCAGTATTACTTGTATGTGATGAAACTCATTGCTGCAGCTCCATCGTGTACCTGCATGTGCCAGAGAATCTGAACGGAGGGATTAATCTGATCCTGATGTCTTTTAACACTTTAAAGCTCCACTGGATGACTTGATGCGGTCGAATATAAACCTTTCATGGGGCCAATGAAACGTCATCATCTTGAGACATCTAAACAGACTCCTTTGCAAACACTGAGTATTTATATACTGAGTTGTATAATAGTGGTGTAAATCATTCAATGTATTAACACCAGTGTACAGCATGACACCAGTATAACACTAAATAACCCTCGCGATGTACTGTACTTTTCCATCTCTTTCTCACTCTCTCTATCCAACAGGGGCAGCATGTCTCTGTTCAAGGCCCGTGACTGGTGGTCTGCGGTGCTGGGAGAGGGAGAGGAGTTCGACCAGGGATGCCTGTGTGTCGGAGATGTGGATAACAGCGGCACAGGACACGGTCAGTGCGCATGTGTGTTTGTTCTGAGTAACAGATGGAATAAGATGCCTACACCAGCGGTTCTCAACCTTTTCTTGGTGTGTGTACCTCTTCTTTCAAGAAACGTTGCTACCGTTTCTGCCATTCCAACAAAATATTTAGACTTGGAAGGCTTTGGTAGCGAAACATTCATTGGGGATCACTTGGTGACACAGTTTCTCAGAGCGGCTGTGTGATTACAGTATATGTATAGTATGTGTGTAGTACAAGCATGTAGTAGCAACTGTTTCTTGGAAAATAAATCTGATAGATATTGAGATTTAGACCGTAAATAAATGGCTGACACCCTAGTTAGGCCTCTACACAGTGACAGAATCATCTGTTTGGTACATCGCCCCATTGTTTCTTGTTTCATCCTCCTGGTGCCGTGCAGACAAGCTGGTGGTGGGCAGCTATATGGGGATGCTGCGGATCTTCTCCCCACACGGTGGTAAGCCTGCAGAGGGAGCACAGAACCAGGCTGACGACCAGCTGCTGGAGGTCCAGCTGCCACACCCCATCATACAGGTGGAAGTGGGCAAGTTTGTCTCGTAAGTAATGTCTGTAAGCATGACTCCTTATAAACCTTATCAAGAAATCCATTATGTAGGATCCATGACCTGTTCTCCATTGACAAAATTAAGTGGAGCACCGTGAACACAGTTGAACCCAAGATAATATTTTTTATTTTGGAATTTGCAGCATTTTATACATTAACTCATCGTAGCTTTTGCCAGCAACGTGTCACAATATGTGGAAACATTTAGTGTGATTTAAAGTCAAGCTGGTCCTGTGTGTGTTTTATGTGTGTGAGTCTCATCCCATTAACAGCAGGAGATCACTCACAGTGTACCTGATCTCTTTCTCCTCCACTCCTTCATTCCTCCCTTCCTGTCTTCCTTCTGGCCTGCCGCCAACCTGCGTGAGCGTGGCCTTGACCTGTAGTGGTGAACTGCAGCTCGGAGAGGACTTAAGCCGACATAGTCCTGCTTAGAGTCGGTGCAAAGCACGATTGGTCCACACTGAAGGCCAAATCAGGATACTGTACGCTAGGGATGAAATGATCAGTTAAATAGGATTTAATTGACAAATAAAACACAGTGTGTAACCTGCAGAGAAGTGTGTTCCACCTGTATGATCCTAAAGATGATACCTGTGCGTTTTTTACAGATGTTCAGAGCTGCTCCATCTGGCGGTTCTTCACCCCAGAAAACTCTCTGTGTACTGTGTCTCAGGTAATACATACAAAATACACACAGATAAATCATAAAACCACATAATTTCAATATTCAAATTGATATACCCCAATATGTATTATATATAAATTGGGATTTTGTTATACAGTATACTCAGCCTAACCTTATGAGGAATATGTCTAACCCTAGGGTTACATTTAGCTGTATTTTTATGTTGCAGTCTATAATACATACCACAGATATTGGAAACGACATGCTTTTTCTTCTATCAAATTAATCAAATCAATGTAATGTATTTATACAGCACTGATTAAAAAAAACAACTTTGCCCCAAAGTGATTTATAGTGGGCAGCAATAAAAAATACAAATTAAAAATATCGAAAACATACAAAACATGCATTCTTCAAAAGGGTACATACACATAAATATATTACAAATACTGTAGTACAAAGTGCCTACAGATAAAAGTATGGGTATATGAAAAACATAATACATACGCAAGAGAATAAAAAAGTGTTTTATTTTATAATGTGTGTGTGTGTGTGTGTGTGTGTGTGTGTGTGTGTGTGTGTGTGTGTGTGTGTGTGTGTGTGTGAGTGTGTGTGTGTATGCATTTCATTGTAAATGT
>OMKR01074480.1:0-10477 GCA_900302355.1 Cyttopsis rosea
AAACACAAACTTTTTTGTCTCTATCACACACCCTCATACGCTCACACAGTAGCTACAGGCATGAAAACACGCATTCCCAAAGCGCAACGGCACTTGGGATTAAAATGGAGACAATACAGTCAGTTAGTTTTATAGGACAAATTGTGCACCTCTCAATGTACAGTAAGCATCCATGTTCACTACATGGTGTTGGTGTGTTCTCTCCGTGTTATCTGTGTAAGCATATATGTTAAAATTATGACATTTGGTGTGAGTTATTTTAAAGAGAAAAGATTTGATCAATCGATCTGAACGGTCTTCTCCTCGTGTTAGTCTATGACCTGCTGGTGTCTCCCGACTGCCTGCCGGACCTGCTCCAGGGAAGCTTGAAGAACAACGGGCGAAATGAAGCTTTCCTCCTGGCCTCTTTCCGGCTCAACAAAAAGGCCCCCACGTCTCTGTTCAGCTTCACCAACCCCAACGATAACACCAAGTACCTGGATTTCAGTGCGCAGGCCCGCTTCAACAAAGGTGATGTGTATACTTCAGACAGTGCGCGTCGCCAAACTGTGACATCGTCGTAGTGGCATAAATCCTCATGTTTTTTTTGTCTCTCTCCGACTAATTCTCCTCCTCACTGTCTCTCCTGCTCCTCAGTTACTCTGCGTTACCAAAGGACTGACGGCCGGTCCGCCACTAGCAGTTTCAGCCACGCGGCCCTGGCCGACGGCCAAGAGCACCACGTGATGCTGCACGCCAGTGGCCTCCAGCGCGGTCCGCCTCGCCTGGACATCTACGTGGACTGCACACTGCAGCACACCATGGATGATTTGCCCGCTGCGTTTGGGCTGTTGCCTCGTAGCCCCAACAGCGTGGCACTCCAAACGCTGCAGGCGACTGGACAGGTGATAAAGACCTTTGAGATTTTCGATTTTTCTAGAAACATATTATCTTCATTATCTAACATTACATGTACACACACAGGATGAACTGACAGACCTGAAGCTGGTGATAGAGGACACCATAGACAATGTGGCTACTCTGCAGAACTGCGGTGTTCAGCAGCAACATGCTCCACAGCTCCTGGGTGAGGCAACGACACCGACTACCCAACTGAGACTTTTGATATCCCAAGACCGGCCGAGACCGATGTAGAGTAGCATATGGTTCTGATGCTGTGGTTTCTTTTTAATTAAATGCTTCCCCTAGCGATCCAGGGAAGCATGGCAGGACAGGACCAGACTTCCCTACTGGAGTTGAAAACAATTCTCTCTGAGATGAAGGAGATTCTGAACCAGCAGGTATCGTTTCTCTGTCCCTATTTTCTCACATATCACACACTCATCTCCTGGTAAAAAAAGAAAAAAAAGAAAAGAAAAGATCTTAAAACTTGCGCACCCCAAATATAGATGAAGGAGACTACTTTTCTGAAGAACACCATCTCGGAATGCCTACCCTGTGGTGAGCAACTCTTGTTTTTTCCCCTTTGCATTTATCTTAGAAATTGCTAACCAGGGACATTCTCTGCGTGTCTTTGAAACGGTGATATCTGTGTTGGTGTGCAGGTCCTCAGGGACTGAGGGACAGGCCCAACATCACGGTGACTGGGCTCCCGTCTCAGTGCAGCCCTGGCACCTGTTTCAGGCAGGACATGTGCATCGCTTCAGAGACAGGGCAGTTCAAATGCGCTCCTTGCCCTGATGGGTTCACAGGGGACGGGGTACACTGCGATGATGTCGATGAGGTAGGTTTATATACTTCCTTTTCACCGTTGTCTTTATCAGGCTCAGCGCCTGCATGGCACAGTTCTGGGATAGAGATGAGGTATGTGTTTTCTCCGCTCATTGGCACGCTTTAGTGCCAGTTTCAACCGTGCTTTCCTACCGTGCGATGCGTGAACACCGCTCCTGGTTTTTTCTGTGAGAGCTGCCCTCTGGGATACACCGGACCCGAGTTGACCGGAGTCGGAGTAGCCTACGCGAAGTTGCACAAACAGGTAAAACGTATACAGGTGTGTGTAGAAATGATGAACGCTCACAGTTTTATCGTCTTGTTCATCTCAGAGTCATCTCTCCATCTCTCTTCCCCAGACGTGTGATGACGTAGATGAGTGCCAAGGACCGCCTGATAACGGCGGCTGCACTGCCAACTCTCTCTGCCACAACACCGTGGTGAGAACGCCACGTGACTTCCGCGCACAGGCCCCTTTCCAAGAGCCACCCGACCCGCGGGCTAAAATGTGCTTTGTCCTCACCAGGGCTCCTTCAGCTGCGGCGAGTGCAGTAGCGGCTTCACTGGGGACCAGGTGGGGGGGTGTCAAGGCCAGAGGCTGTGCGCCAACGGCCAACCCAACCCCTGCGACCCCAACGCGGACTGCGTGGTGGAGAGAGACGGCAGCATCAGCTGCATGGTAAGAACTAGAAAACCTTAAGGATGGTGCGGAATATTCAGGATCCAATCGTACTACGCTGTGGTGCAAATTCATTCAGATGCGATGTAAGCGGAGGTCTAGTGACTTTCTTCCCTCCTAACGTGTGCGCAGTGTGGTGTCGGCTGGGCGGGCAATGGCTATGTGTGCGGAAAAGACACCGATATTGATGCATATCCTGATATCAACCTCAAGTGCAAAGACAACAACTGCAATAAGGTATTATTCTCTTGCTGTGTGAATTCTGTCTCGCTGAATACATTGTAGAATATATATACAATTGCATAATATTGTATTATGTTGTATGCAGGACAACTGTGTGTTTGTGCCGAACTCTGGTCAAGAGGATGCAGACAGGGATGGAGTGGGCAACGCCTGTGACGATGATGCAGACAGTGATGGAATTATTAATGTAGATGTGAGTAAAATACTTTCTCCAGCCTCAACATGCTCAATGCGGATTCATTTATATTATCACTTGGCTGAGCCCGTTCTAATTGTTCCGTTTCTCCCAGGATAACTGTTGGTTAGTTCCAAATGTGAACCAGATGAACAGCGATAAAGACCTCCACGGCGATGCCTGTGACAACTGTAAAACAACAGACAACCCCACACAGAGAGACACCGACGGGGACGGGCTGGGGGACGAATGTGACGACGACATGGACGGAGATGGTGAGGGTCTTTGTCTGATAACCACAGATTAAACATTTCATATAGTAACAATATATTTTGTGAATTCCAATAATATTATTTTATCCGCTTGGATAAATTAAAATCGGCATCATTTGGAAAGCAATGTGTGCAAAACACAACAACCAGACTATTCACCCTTTAATTGGATTAATTTGAGATCATACATTTTGGAACACCAAATTTGAAACCAAATGTCCTGTTATGGTGTTAAATTACCATGGGGGTTATCCAAGCCACAAACTGTCTAGACCCATCTGGCTAGACAACTATTCATTCCTTTTGGCTCCCTTTCCTTTTTTTCCATTGATGGAAAGTGGGGAAGTTTTCATTGATTTCACGGGTTGTTGGAGCCAGAACACTTTGTCTGTTTAAAACATTATGATGTGATTGCCTGTTTCCATTTCATGTGTTCTATGATTAAAAAACAAAATAGTGGAGTTGTGTGCAACTCAGGACTCATAAAAGCCCATTACAGCCCCGGTAGAAAACAAGTGTAAAATGTTAAGATATTTCCAAGCGCCTTGAAACAATTTACTTGGACTATTATCTGTTATTTCACATACCTTTCACACAGTTGTCCTTTTAGAACGCTGTGAATAATTGCACTGGAAAAACAGTGTGCATGTCTTGTATATGCTTGTGTGCAGGTGTGTTTTTGTTTTGCACGCATTCTGCTCTGCAGACACGTCTGGCTGTTTCTGCCAGTGCATATTCATAGTGTTTGATGACCGTTCCCTTTGGATGATCTAGACTCTAACCGACCATTGCATCATTTAGTTATGACTTTAACCTGGGTCACTTTGTACTTGCTCACGTCTGTCCCCAGGCTAAGAGCATTTTTCCATGGTGAGCCTCTGCCAGGCGTTGAAGTCCGCTGGAAACTATTTTACCCTGCCTTAAGCAAACACAGCTGACACTCCTTCCTGAGGGATGGAGGCCGGGGTCTGTTTTGCTTTTTAGTTGAACTGTCAACCTCTTTGCAGATGGTACAAAAATGGATCTGAAATGTTGCTCTCCATAGGGTTGAAGAATATACTTGACAATTGCCAGCTTGTCCAAAACCCAGACCAGAAAGACAGAGACAACGACGGGGTGGGAGACGTCTGCGACAGCTGCCCCGACATGGCCAACCCCAACCAGGTAACCGAGTGATCCCGAGTCGCTGGTCATTGGTTGGTCAGCCAACATAGTTTGGTTGCCGATCGAAAAAAAACAAAGGCACCAAATTTTATGGGAATTTGCCAATGTTGGGCCGGTACTGGAATATTGTTGGCAGCGGTTGAAACGTTTTAGAGTAGACAACCTAGTCAATGTTGGCCAATTTTGGCTGAACAGGTTTTCCAAATGTTGGGCCTCCATATTCGGCGAATGCAATTTTGTGCGACAGGCAAACATTGGGCCAACTGGGTGGGCCAACAATAGCATTGAGCCTGCACAGTTCATAAATACATTGGCTCATTTTTGGCCCAATTTAGCAATTTTCCTATGTAGACCGTTTATCCATTGGCACATGTTGGCATTTTGCTAGAGCCAACCATTTATCGGTGGGCTCTACATAATGGCAAAAATGCTTAAATCAATTTTTTTATTAAAATATTATTGCTTTAACAATTTAATCGCAAAATCATTCATTATTTTGTCATTATTTTGGGGCCATTGCTTAAATGGTTGGCACAAGCACAAGTGGTATGTATAGGCAAAATGCCAAGATTAGGCCAGTGTTGGCTAGCAACCTGGTCAGTAACCTGACCAAAAAGAGCCAAGCCTCACTCCCACACTGAAACGAGTCTTAACCTTGATCTGTTCTCCCCTGTGCAGGCGGATTCCGATGACGACCTTGTAGGAGATACATGTGATGACAACATTGACAGGTAGAGAACAACTCTAAAGACCTTCTCTGTGCACATATGGATCTTGTGTTGACAAGTCCGTCTTTCTCATTATCAGTGATGGTGACGGTCACCAAAACACAAAGGACAATTGTCCTACAGTCATCAACTCCTCTCAGTTGGACACTGACAAGGACGGGAAGGTGCTGAACTCTTTTTTTTTATGGCTCCGTTTTTGTTTGTAACCTGTTCTGGTAAATTTGAATGGATTTGGGTTGAAATTCATTTTAATCTTTCTCTTTGTAGGGAGATGAATGTGATGAAGATGACGACAATGATGGCATTCTGGACGATGTGGACAATTGCAGACTAATGTTTAACCCAGACCAGAAGGACGAAAATGGTTTGTATGATCTCCCCCCTGTATGTGTGTGTGAGCGTGTATGTGTGTGTAGCGCATTCAATATGTATATGAATAATGCCCTTCAGGTGCCCTAAATTGTATTGTATGCTTCTGTTTCAGGTGATAAAATTGGAGATGTCTGTTCCAATGACTTTGACGACGACAGAGTGATTGACACAATAGACAACTGCCCAGAGAACGCTGAGGTCACGTTGACTGACTTTAGGGCCTATCAGACCGTGGTGCTCGATCCAGAGGGCGACGCCCAGATAGACCCAAACTGGGTGGTCCTCAACCAGGTGACGGGATCTTGGCTTGTCCCCGTTTTGAGCTTCCAGGGTATAATGTCTACCCGCTTTACGAGTCTCTAATAATGTGTGAAATGCCTCTTCCCTCAGGGCATGGAGATAGTTCAGACGATGAACTCTGACCCTGGCCTTGCTGTGGGTAAGAACGCATCAAACCTTTTTACACAATACACAAGGGCACATGGCCTCTGGGGATCCTGAGTGGACTGTGGGAGGGAAAGGACGTGAAGGGACATCCTTGTTTGAACTTTACTGCCTCTGTTGTGCCTCTCTCTCCTATCTGTAGGCTACACGGCTTTCAGCGGAGTAAACTTTGAGGGCACGTTCCACGTGAACACGGTGACCGACGACGACTATGCGGGCTTCATCTTCGGCTATCAGGACTCCTCGTCCTTCTACGTGGTGATGTGGAAACAGACTGAGCAGACTTACTGGCAGGCTGTACCCTTCAGGGCCGTCGCCGAGCCGGGAATTCAGCTCAAGGTCTGGTTTGCGCACGTGCGCTTCTGGATGCCGCACCGCCCCGTACCCCGTCATTGCCGCCCGTCTTATACATCCCGCACATTGTTTTCTCTTTTTTTTTCTCTCCTGGCGCTCCATTCATCCAGGCAGTCAAGTCTAAAACGGGTCCTGGTGAGTATCTCAGGAACTCCCTCTGGCACACGGGAGACACCACAGATCAGGTTCGTCTGCTGTGGAAGGACGGCAGGAACGTGGGCTGGAAGGACAAGGTCTCCTACCGCTGGTACCTCCAGCACCGGCCTCAGGTTGGATACATCAGGTACGGAAATACGCCTCTCGCGTACGGTGACACGCCATGCCACTCCACCCCCAGACACTAACGCATTCAACTGCTTTGTGCCATGTGGGCCAGGGTTCGGTTTTATGAGGGCTCCACCCTGGTAGCGGACTCGGGGGTGACGATCGACACCAGCATGAGAGGCGGGAGACTGGGCGTGTTCTGCTTCTCACAGGAGAACATCATCTGGTCCAACCTGAAGTACCGCTGCAACGGTGAGTCTAAACAACCAATCAGCCCTCATTCCTTTCAGATACATGCTACAATTGTAGTTAATTATTCACTTGTTGATATTAAATTTACTGTCCTCAACTGTCCTATTACCTACTCCCGTAGACACCATCCCTGCCGACTACCAGGATTTGAATGCCCAGAACACCGAATAAGCACAGAAAACACGACGGTACAAGCAGAGGGGGCATGGGGAAAGTGGTCGAGGTAGAAGCGGTGGGATATGCCTCTCAAGTGCAGTAGGAGAGGGAGAAAGCAAGGTTTAAGGAAAGCATCATGTTTCCCCACTCCGTACATATATCAAGACCGTACATCTTTATGCATATGTATCAGTAGTTTTTGTATAACAGTCATTTTTCTATATACCTTCATTAAATCTGAATGAAATCTATGCATGAAAAATTGATTGTTGAAGGATCTATTTTTTACTTCAAGGTGACATTATTGAGCTTTCTTTACGGTTCCTCCTGGATGGACAAGTTCTGCACAAAGATACTCCAGCAGGGCACATTTCTGCCGATATAAGAGGGTTTCTATTTCTGCTTCTTCATATACATTCTGTACAGGTCAGCAAGGAATGCTTATTATAGAGTACTCGCCAATGGGAAGGAGAACCAGACCAGTGAATACACACACTGCAGACTGTTGAAATTGGTATTTTATTGAAAGAGCGTGGGAAATGCGAAATAAATGATGGCAGTTTACAGCCTTCTTTGTGGTTGCTTCCATAGGATTGTTAACATATTCAAGTTTGAAACCAGAACAGCCGAGCACCATTTTCTTTCAACTGTATAAATAGTCAAAAAAAAGAAGAGACACTTTTTAAAAAAAGGCCTAAGAGAGTCCGGACTGGCATCTTACAAAGAACCTGAAGATCACAGAATAATTTACGCTCAAATTTCCCCAAACCGCACAAATATAGTAGAGTACAGACAAATAGAGTACATAAGTTAGTATAAAACAGGTTTGTACAGTAGAAAAACAAGACCACAAAAGAACATATAAAATCATTTATTGTTAATGAGTGGGAAACATTAGGGGAAGTACTTGAAATTGAAGTGTACCATATACTCAAATTCTTTAGAATAAAAACATAGCAAATTGAAAAGTTAAAACTCAGTTGCTGTAACTTCTGTTTGGCCAGTTAACTCAACATCCAGTGTTGAATAATAAAGGCTCACACGTATTATTAGCTTTCTCCGCTACTGAGATGACCAAAGTAAAAAGCCTTTTCTAACTCAGACAGCTAATCCAAGTGTGTAGGCATGCAGTTAGGAACTGGATCCCCATATAGTGGTTTAAATACGACAATTAAGTGTGTTTCCTGACATCTACCTTTGGCAAATACATTTCTCACTGACTGCTGTGTCCTGACAGTAGCACTCCAATGACTGATAGATAAGGCAGATTTATTTGGAAAAAAAACAATGGTTGAAACCACAGGCCTGATGACGTGTTTTAATATAAAAGAGCACTGACAGTAAAATAACGATGAAACGCACCTAACGTAGCTTGGCGTTTAAGGAAACTAGAGTCTTACATCTTGTTCAGTTGCATAGAAAACGTCTAGCAAGATATAACTAGAAAAGACAAATCTAGCTGATATGTGAGCCTGAGAGATGAAATTAAAAAAATTGGTTCAGAGAGAACTATATACCAATTAAGTTACTGAATCGCAATTCAGCACGATGTGATTCGGTCACGGTGTGACTCTGATTCATTGTTTAAAGAAAAAAAAAAAAAAAAAAAAAAGACAGTTTGCCCCTGACCCACAAGCATGACTTAATAGTCCAAATGAATTGAACTTTCAAACGGGGGAAACTAACACACGCCGGAAATACATGTGATATAAACATGTAAGCAAACATAATAGCGCAACGTTGAAATGATCAAGGATTTCAAGGGCTTTCTGACTGCTTGTGGTGTGGTCAGCCCCACAGCCCCATTTAATTCCAACTCTGCAGGTAACAAAAAACTCCATGGTAGTAAAAAAAAAAAGAAAAAAAAAAAAAGAAAAAAAAAACATTATCTGCCTTCAAGGCATCAATAGTTGAAATATCCAATGTATAAAAACAAACAAATCAATAAAGCGAACTAGAGAACCAAACTAGCATAGGAACCAAAAGGCAACGTACAAACCTCCGTTCAAGGAGCTGAGGGTAGAAGAGTCGGGGAGGGGTTTGAGGGCAGTGGAGGATGGTGGTCCCTTGGCTCAGCTGGAAAACCCCTGCCTCGCCACGTAGCAACAACCACATTACCCTAACCCCAGTCTAGTGTGTGTGTGTGTGTGTGTGTGTGTTTGAGTACTACGCCTCATAGCGTTTGGGGCAGATAATGGGGCGAATGAGGGTCCCCAAATAGAGGAATAGACAGACCCAGCAGGAGGCCATCTTGATCCAGAACACCGACCAGCTCCCGTCCATCAGCTTCTCGATCCTGTGATTGTCGTAGCTACGGCGGAATGAAAAAAAAAACGACACAAGTCAGCGCTCACCCGTTATAACGGAAAACAAATACTTTACTCCCGGGAACTGAGATCACTCACTGGAACCAGTTGGTGATGGTCATCATGACGTAGAGGGAGCCCAGGAAGAAGACAAAGTGAAAGAAGGAGTAGTTGTAGAGGGTTCCTTCTCTCTCGTCGTACATCGAGTTATATCCCGTGGCGATCTCCTCGTCTAAGTCGACTGAGTGGAACACACACGACACCGCACCACATGAGACACACCCCACAGCGGTGAGCTGGAAACTCCAATGTCCGGAGCTCACTGGAGCGCTAGACCGGCCACGCGCTCAGTCCGGTGAGCTTTCCGCGTTAAATTATCCAAATAAAGAAAAGAAAAAAAACAAAAAAAAAACATGGACAAATTGCACAACTTCCATAAATGCCAAGGTGTTGATACAGTGGTATTGCCATTCTGTTTACTGTTTACTGTTGAATTTTAGGTTTATTTTTCTATTGGATTTCTATTGTACATTACCAATTATTTTCCCATCTTAGGTTTATCTTTCTGGTTCACTGCTACCTCCGTTTTATTAGTTGTTGTATTTCTCCCGGTTTAATTAATTAATTATTTTTTGGGTCTCTCGCACGCACGCACACACATATACACTGAATATACTGTATAAAAATACATATATATATATATACACACATATATATATATATATCTTTTTTTATTATTATTTATCTGTTACTTTTTTTAGGTTATATAGTGTTAGTGTATATTGTCATATTTCATTATTATAAAATTATTAAATTTTCAACTATTTTCCACATTGTATATTTTCAACATTGTACAATTTCCATATATTGCCAATTTATTTTATATTTGATTCCATTGCTTTATTATTATTATTGCCTATATGAATAAAGTATCAATCTATCTTCTGGGTTTCTCCAACAGAGGGCAGTGTGAGCCTTTTGAAAAATATCTACTAGCTCACTGGCCCGGCGCCATGGAAACCTCCTAGTAACAGTGACATCATTTCTGTTTGCTGACCAATGCTTTCTCACCGTCTCCTCTCGGGCTGAGGAATAACAATGAGCAGCGGTTGTTTTCCTACATGTGTGAAAATGAGAACGCACTCGGACAGAAAAGAGAGAAATGGCTCAGAGCGGAAATGGCCAACGGAGGCTCCGAGCGGAGAAAGAGCAGCAGACACCAGATAAGAAGCAAAGGAATATGAGTCACGGGAAATATAGACATTTTACCCACCTGTATTATTATCATCAGCAGTATCTTCTAAACAGAAGCAGCAGCGAGCTCTCTGCGGGAAAAGAAATGAGGATCAGTGTTGTGT
>OMKR01074481.1:0-10507 GCA_900302355.1 Cyttopsis rosea
CAGACACAGCAGCAGCAGCGGCGGCGGCGGCGGCAGAGCCAGGGGATGTGACACCAAAACGCAGCAGAAAGTGGGACATCCATCCTCTGCGGCTTCCAGTTCCAGGAACGCTCGCTATGCACGACTGAAGCAGAGAGAGGGGGAAAAAAGAAAAAAGGAAAAAAAATGAAGAGAAAAAGCGAGAGGAGGCGATCCGAGTCGAGGAAAAAGCGCTGCTCGGCTCCCAGCTCGGAGGCGGAGCAGGAGGCTGATATTTACACTGGGATCACAGGTAAGAGAGGCCGCGGGTCGGGATGAACCCCGTGAACCCCCGGGGCTGCGGACGGAGGCAGCGCCGCAGCACTGTCTGCAAACTCCTCCGATCAATGATTCACAGTCCAGCGGGAACACTGGCTTTCTCTTCCTCTGCAGTTTTTGATTAAAATGGCGACACCGTCCGTCCTCCGTCGTTAATGCACCAGGATTGAAGTCCAACAAGCAAGCCCGCGCTGCTTTTCTGTGTCTGGTTTGGAAACGATCGCAACATTTTGTTTGTCTCTCTCTCACCGAACCTGACCGTGACGCGGTATAAAGAAAGGAACGGGACGCGTTGCACGGATGAAGGATGGACTCCCCACCTTTTTTCTCGGAACTAGTAATGCACGACTCGCGAACGATTCGTTCCTAGCGAACGACTCTTTTAAATGACTCAGGAGTCGGGGGTCACTCCGGCCGAAGTGTGAATCTTCGACTCACAAGCTGAAAGTAATTACCGACGATTCAATTAATTAAAGTCAAGGGCGTAGGCCAAGGCCAAGGTATTTGGCGTATTTCATATCGAATGTGACTGATTTCCACTTTGCATTCCACCAAAATGAATATGCGTGAGGCAATTATAGGGTAAAAGTTTATTCTGGGATGTAACAGTTTGCATTCTTCTTCTATGCATGATTCGCGTGGGAATAACATTCACAACTCAGAGCCGAACTGACTCTTCTGGCCCTCGTTCGTTTATCGTTCACCACGAACGACTCTTTCTTTTTTTTTAACCGAGTGACTCGTCAAGAACCGAATCTGAAAAGTCGAGTCGAACCTCTCGTCGCTACTCGGAACTTTCTTGTGTTTTCCTCTCCTGGGGCGGGCGGGTCCCTTAGATGTAGAGATCTCGAATCCGATTGGCCGAGCCATCGTCCTAGCAACCGCTTGGGCAACGTTCCCACAGCCTATCACGTGGCTTCGCTGCAGAACTTTAAATCGCGAGAGCGGAGGGAGCGCGCTGACCGACGGGTCGGTCCTCCAATCGCGCGGCGCCCCGGATTTCCGTCAGCCAACGGCCGCTCGCTGAACAGTTGCAGGGGGCGGGGCTTACGCCAGTTCATTTTTTAGCAGACTGCGTATACGGTCGCCTCGCCTTCCCTCCTCTCTGCCCGGTGGCAACTTTCTTCCTGGGAAGTCGGTTGGATAGTTGGCGGTTGAAAAGGGGAAAAAAAAACGTGTTTTTTTTAGGTCTACGCACGGATTTTAAAATTAATTTTTTTTTTATTTTAATAATTAGCGATAAACACACAGCATCCTTGGCGTCATGTTTCAAAGCGCAGCAGCCAAGACGACCGCGGACGAAGCGTTTTCCCGGAGCGTTGAGTTCACCAAGGGTACGGGAGCGTCGCCGCCGCCGCCGCGAACCCCTCCGTGCGCAGGAGAGGACACACCGCGCGCGTTCCGCAGACTGACCTGTTTCCTCGTTTTCAGACCAGCTGTACTTCGCCGTCCTCCGCCAGAAGACCAAGAGCACCGCCGAACGCCACTGCTTCTGCGTGGACGACGAGCTGGCATACGAAAAGTGAGGGAAGCCCCGCAGATGTCGTCGTTTGCATCCACTTTGGGGGGGAGGAGGAGGATGGGGGGGCGCAAGCAAAGGAGCTTGAAAAGCTAAAAACAGACGATGAAGACGGAATAATATCACAGAGCAAACGCGTTCAAGTGCAATTTAAACACGGCCCCGCTCTAGCCCGCTGCGCCCCTTTCCGATCGATTTGAAATCCGTTTCGAACGGCGGCCAGTGGCTGTAATTCAAGTGTGAAACATGGTAAAGAGACTTGGCATCTGGCAGCAAAAGTTATTAATAGTCCAACTGGTGTATTTATTATTCCATTCCACTGGGAGCTGGCCGAGGGGCAACAGAGCGACCTGCTTCAATTGATGCAAACCTTTGTTTCTATTAGAGCCGCAAGATTAGTCGATTAGTTGCCAACTGTTGAATTAATCGCGACTATTTTGATCATCGATTCATCGAGTCCTTTTTTTAAGAATTTTTTTCCAAATTCTCAGATTGCGGCTTCTTAGATGTGAATGTTTTCTGGTTTCTTTAGTCCTGTGTGACAGTAAACTGTGTATCTTTGGTTTGTGGACAAAACTAGACATTTGGGGACGTCGCCCCGGGCTTTGGGAAACGGCGATTGGCGTTTTTTCCCCCGACGTTTTACGGACGAAATAACGAAATCGATTAACCAAGAAAATAGTCGAGGGATTAATCGGCGACGAAGATCGTCGCGGCTCTAGTTTCTAATTCGCGAAAGTAGTTCATTTGTTGCCCAATCGGGAATGTGAAGGTACGTCGGTTGCTATGGACTCCGGTCGCCATTTTTGGAGGATCACTTCCATTCAATTGCACAGAGAAATGGCTAAAATATACGAAATGTACAAAAATGGAGAAAGGAAGGGAGAAAAAGAAAGGTCGAGGTTTCACACAAGACGGTTGCAAGATTTAATGTGGCAGTTTTTCACCTGACAAGACTTCCAAGCCGTCTTTTTTAACTTAAAAATTCGCAGACCGACCATTCAGTCAATGCAAGTGATCCTCCCAATATGGCGGCTTGCTCGAGCAATGTGACGTCACCTTCACGTTCCCTATTGCTTCATCTCTTATCAATGACTTGTTTTTTAGTGGTGGTGTTTCATTGCAGTTTGCTTTCCATAACATGGAAATGTGTCCTTAATGGTCTGGCAGAAACAAAAGCAACAATCCACAGCGATGGTGAAAAGCATGTAAAACAGATGCTCTTTACATGGTTTGGTGCCAAAGGGAGAACTGAGCGATTTAGATAACCCTCCTGAAGTCTGTTTGCAGAAGAATGTCGCCTCCAACTAGGGCTGGGCGATATGGACCAAAAATCATATTTCTGTATTTTTAGGCTGAGTGGCGATACATGATATATTTCTCTGTATTTTCTACAAAGTGGGCTACATGTGCAGTTATAAATCAAAGCCACATGTGAGATGTCACAAGCACTTTTATTAAAACAGACTGATCAAAATAAAATGCAAAGACAGGGTTTCCTTCCCTGTTTGAAAATATACACAATTGAATCTTTCAAAAGGAAAACGGCTTGAATTTGAACTTGAACTTTACATTGAATCTCATTAATTCTCATAATAGCAGAATGAGCCTAAACGTAGTTAGTCCATTCTAGGGCCGGGCGAAATTGCCAAAATCTAATATCACGATATTTTTGGATGAATACATCTAATGATAATTTAATAATATGTCTCGGATGACTATTGGTCCTAACCCTAACACACAAGAAATACTTGGAAAAACAATGATTAGTAATGTGGATATTCTAACCAAGCAGGTAGAGGCATTGATTAGAACAGCTAGAAAATTGCATTACTTTACTGTGATGCAGCCTTAAAAACAACATTTAATCTATCTCGATATTCCGATAACAAAAATCCCAGACGATAACCTCGTCATATCGCAATAACGATATTATATCGAAATATTGCCCAGCCCTACTCCAACCTTTTGATGCTTATTTGGGGGGCCCAAATGACCTATTATTTTGTCAGTCCCCCAAATGTAGTCTTTGCTCCGCCAGTCGTAAAACGTATTCACGTGAAGCCACCCTGACACTGACTCTCTCTCTCTCCGTCTCTCAGCTTCTATGCGGACTTTGGTCCCCTCAACCTGGCCATGTTCTATCGCTTCTGTTGCAAGCTCACTAAGAAGTTGAAGGTAAGGTAACGGCTGTAAAGTAATTGCGTTTTCTGAAAGAGAGGGAAAGCCACGCCCTTCAATATATAGCTTCAATATATATGCATTGAAGCTGAAGTACAAATGCAGTTTCCATTTGCAATAAATTTACTACTTACAACATTTCAGATATTTAATTGACACAACATGTGGTTAGGTTGTGTCACAACAAACCGAGAAATGACAGCATGAAAGCCTTTGGTTTAATTTATCTTTTCATTAATGATATTTTTCCTTTTTTAATACAGTCCATTACTCTCTCAAGAAAAAAGATCATATTTTATACTTGTGGAGACCAAAAGAAACAAGCCAATGCAGCCTACCTGATTGGCTCTTATGCAGTAAGTATAATTAATACATTTCATGAGAGAAATGGTTTATGACATTAAGTCCTCAAATCAATCAATCAAGACTGAGATTTTAGTTGTGACAAAGAACAAGAGTTTCTCTACTAACGTTTTGACTTGTCTTCTTAGGTAATGCATCTTCACATGTCACCGGAGGAGGCTTACAATCTACTTGTCTCAAGGAATTCAACATATCTCCCTTTCAGGTAAACACATGCTGATGAAATGAACAGTTATGGTTTCTTGTTGAAGCTCAGATCTGAAGAGCTTTTATTTTTATTACTAATAATTAATGTATATACCTACTAGGGAATATGATTCAGTTTGGAGAAAGTGACATTATGGCAAAGCAGTGTTCCTATTATTGTTCTCAAAGCTGCCATAATGTCATTTATTTTCATCCATTTCCGTTTCAGAGATGCGTCATTCGGAACTTGCATGTACAATCTGAACATTCTGGATTGCTTACGTGCCATCCACAAGGTACAGAACTATTAAGTTTTTCAAAATTGCATGGTATGCATATCCTTCTGCTGTTTTTAAAATTCACTTTCCTTCTTTTCCTTCGCAGGCTTTGCAGTTTGGTTGGCTTGACTTCTCCAACTTCGATGTGGAGGAATATGAGCACTATGAGGTATCCAGAAACAGCCAGCGTTTGCTCCTTACTGGTGCTTGTCAATCACTGATGGGTACAATATGGGTACTAGTTTTATTATTCAACTTTTTTTTGCTATGCAGAGAGCAGAAAATGGAGACTTCAACTGGATCATTCCGGGGAAGTTCCTTGCTTTCAGCGGGCCCCATCCCAAGAGCAAGATAGAGAATGGTGAGTGAGCCGCTGGTCAATCGCCGTCCTCTGCCTCGCTCCGCAAACCTCATTAAACTGATGCATCGCTCTCTGGTCCCAGGGTACCCACTCCACGCTCCTGAGGCGTACTTCCCTTACTTCCGGAAGCACAACATCACCACCATCATACGACTCAACAAGAAGATGTACGACGCCCGGCGCTTCACCGACTCGGGTTTCGAGCATCACGACTTATTTTTCGTGGATGGCAGTACGCCAAACGACGCCATCGTCAGGAAGTTCCTGAACATCTGCGAGAACGCGGAAGGAGCCATAGCCGTCCACTGCAAAGGTAAGAAACCCCAGTAATATGGAGAAGAGAGGAATTGGAAATGTCTCCTCAATTGTTTGTGTGGGGGAAGGCAACAAACATGGATGTCTTAAGAGAACTCGATGACATGTGCAACAATGGCTGTCTTTTTAATTTCAATGAAAGTTGTTCACCCAGTGCATATGCCAACAAACGACTGGAAGAATTTTCAGAATTTACAGAATTTTGTGTTAATGGGTGCAGTACCAGAGTTGGCCACCGGACCAATTTAGAAGTGACAAACACATAAGTTTATCATACACTCCACTGTGTTCCAGCGGGTTTGGGTCGTACGGGCACTCTGATTGGCTGCTACATCATGAAGCATTTCCGCCTCACGGCTGCCGAGGCCATTGCCTGGATACGCATCTGTCGACCGGGATCTGTCATCGGGCCGCAGCAGAACTTTGTTGAGGAGTAAGTCTCCGCTGAGTGAAAAATCAAATCAGTTTTAGTCTCTCCTAGATTGACTTGCTGAATGAAATGTTTTTGTTTTTACATTTTGTGTGAAAAGCAAACAGATCAGTCTGTGGGCAGAGGGAGACGTGTTCCGAGAGAAGACGCTGAACGAACGGGAGAACGGGAAGATGGCCGTCACCATTATCCTGTCGGGCGTGGACGACATCACTATCAACGGAAGCAACAAGAACAGGACGCCAAAGAAAGAGGAGGTCGATCTGGTGAGTTTTATCAGCAGGCCTTTGTGAGGTACTGACAACCAATTTCAATTTCTTAGCGTAGCTGATAGAATTTCTCTAATACGTTTCAGTATAATGACGAAGAAGAGAGGAACGGTCTGACGCAGGGTGACAAACTGCGAGCCCTGAAGAGCAAGAGGCAGTCCAGGTCGTCCACAGGCTCACTCTCGTAAGTACCTAGGAAGACTGCGACTCCCATGATGCATTGTAGGCTTGTGTCTGTCAGAACTCTGAGATGAGCACAACCAGCTCCTCTTGTCCCTCCGTACATGACAGAGATGTAACAGTGTTTAAGTATCACGGTGCAGGGACTTTAAATGTGAAGATTTGTACAGGAAACACCTAGCCTGGGAACCAGATGAATCTGCGAGCTCATGTTTCATTTGCTCTGGTAGATACGTCTGGTCCCCCTCCCGTTCAAACAGATTTCCACCTGACCGTGACATGGTCCGGCCAATCACAACCATTTATCTAATATTGGACGGGGTTTGATATGATAAGGTCATCGTGTATTAAACAAACTGAAGACAACTAAAAGTAGAGCACACAACTGCACTTAAAGCTTTTGTTGATAAGAAAGATGTGTTTGCCGTACTTCTGGTAAAAGTTTAGTTTACCAACTGGCCCCGCTGGTTGCCATTTTTCCGTCGCTCAGCGATACGTCACAAATGTTGTTGCTCTGATTGGTTGTAGGTCTATCCAATTGCATCCAGAGACATTTTGGTCTGCGCCTGTTGATAACACCCCCATGGAAATCGAAAATGAACTGAGAGGTTCCAGACGAATACGCATTTGCGAATTGGTCTGGCGATTCCAGGCAGGGAAACACCAGGACTCTTAAGAGTGTTACTCTGATTATATCCCTTGTTTGTCATAACAGTTATTCCATACCAGCATTTTGCTGGACAGCAGATTATTAGCAGATTTTCACCTCACCAGTCTCTATCTGTTATCCATTCATTATTAGGACATTGAAGGGACTAAAAAGTACATTTTTAGGATGTTAGAGTAATTACTGTCCTAGCAGGATAGATGTATTGGGCTCATTGCTGCTGCTCAATCATGTATTTCAGCAAGAAATACAAAAGCTCTGATAACATAAATCAATAGATGACATAAATCAAATAATGATCCTCTAAATTTATGTTTATTTATATTTAATTTTAATTAACTTGCACAAGTCTTATTGTCCATATGGGCAATCAGTTTTGAGCAGTTTGCAGTTCTCTGGAAAAAATACAGGTCTGTTAGACAACGGTTGTAACCTTAAAATCCACTTTGGTTGGTCAATCTCAAACTTTTAAGCATGGTGTAAAACATTTGGGGCGAACAGATCGGACACAAACGCTACATTCACACTGCAGGCAAACGTGGCCCAAATCCAATTTCTGATTAATCTGATCTGGGGTTTTTTTCCATGACAGTGTGAACTGCATAAATCACATGGAATCTGATCTTTTCATTTCTGATTTGGGCCACTTTCATATGTGGTCCTAAATTGGATACAGGTCAGATTTTTTGCAACGCGACCTCAGTCTGAACCGTCAAATCGGAATTCATGCGAATTTTACGTCACGTCACGATGCGGCTCCGACTCCAACTCAACACACACACACACCTCCGTGCAAATGTAGCAGCCATTGTTCCACAAAAAGCCATGATAAAAAATGTGGCTCGTCCTCGTCATCTGCGTGTGACGTCTTTGTTATTGTTCTCAGGACCATGACCAGTTCACACTGGAATCTGATATTGGCCACATAAAAAAAAAAAAACATGAACAGCCAAACAAAAAAATCGGATCTGAGCAATAAATCTGAATTGAGGACTAAGGCTTGCAGTGTGAACGTAGCCAAAGAGACCAAAGAAAGTTAAGCCACTCCAAAGCCACATCATTTTCATTTAGTTCAACAAAAATATATATCACCGCTGTTGAAAACGTTCTATGTTCATCTTTCTATTTTTGCTTAGCTTTGAACTTCCTTGACCCCGCCATGATATGTAAGTTGATATTTAAAGTCGGATCCTCTGGAAGTTTGGCAACAAAGCGAAGAGCCACATATGTAAAGACAAAGTGCTTTGTTAGGTCGGCCACATCTGGTATAAAATACAATTTATACTTGATAGTGACAGTGTTTCCTTCGTTTTTCCATTTCTCTAATAATAGCGGTAATAATAATAATAGCTAGTAATTTGGAGTTAAACGGTCAAGGTAACTCTGCACCGTTACCGTAGGAAGCATGTGGAGCTTCATGTTTAGACCTCTTAACCTCATTGGTGTGTGTGTGTGTGCGTGCGTGCGTGTGGGCAGAGGTCGTAGTTCCCCGTCCAGGTCTGACCATTCAAGTTAAACAGGTTTAATGTCGCTGAGTCTTGTCTCAGGTCCTTGCTTGTGGAATCTGTAATGCTCGATGACTCTTATTTATAATCCCACACCTTCTGTCCGGCTGCACCTTCTGCCTCAGCGATGTACCACCTTCATTGTTTGGAGCGGGAGGAACAAATCCCACTGGGGTCATTCACCGTGGGATACAGCCCGATTCCTGGTGGAGTTAGTCGGACTAGTGAGCCTGCACAGTCCTGAAAAGATCGACTCTGCTGCGATATGAGTTTCAAAATCAGCGCTTGTGTCTAGTGTAAATCCAGCCGTGGGGGAGGTTCAGGTGCCGCCAGTCCACCCATACGGCTTTGGCTTCTGTTCCGTGCCAGGCAGGCGCTAAAGCTCTGCTGCCGCAGCTTCATGGGCACGTTGTGGCCGGTGTGCTGCCTTCCATTCAAAAGATAGCAGAGAGGCAGAGAGAGTGGAGAGGAAAAACAGACAGAGAGGATGTGAGGTTTTGTATGGCGGAGGTAAGTGCACGTCACTTCCTTTCTAACTGCCACCCCTCTTCCTGTAGAACTGGCTCATTACGCCACTGAATGATATGGCTAATGATATGGCTACCTTTTTTTGTTTTAAATTGCGCATAAGATAATGACTTTTTTTATTATTTGGTGCTCATAGATACACATCGAGCTGCTCGGCTTTGGTATGGAATCTTAACAAGGTTGTCCTTAGCTACAGTAGAGTTCTCCAGATATCTGCACCTGTTGCTCAACTAATCACAGCTCTTCAGCAAGATCCTGATTAGTTGAATCAGAATTATTTTCGTGCTTGGCTGGCACTGCTCCTTTAAGACAAAATAAATGTCAATGGTAATGACATCCTGTAGCACTCACCTGCATTAGGTTCTTGACTGCCATTCTCATTCCTGCCTTGACTCTCACTCGCACTTGGTGGTAGGGCCGGGCGATATAGACGACATCAGACATCACGATATTTGACAAATACCTCGATATTGATAATTTGACGATATTTGGGGGATGACTATTTGAGCTTTCATAAGATATTTAGACACAAACATATTTGAGAAACAATGCTTAGTTAATTTGGATATTATGACCAAGCAGGTAGAGGCGTTGATTAGAACTGTCCATGAAGTTCAGGAAATTGCATTACTTTCCTTGCATTAAGACAACATCATCATTGGACTATCAATAATGAAAGTCCCAGTCGATATCTAGTTTCCTATCAAGATATTGATATTACAATGTATCATCTATGTATTTTTTTTAATGGAAGAACACCGACATACAAGCGTGGAGGGATTTGCCACAGCTGCACTTGACCTTCTAGCTCCAGTGTTTGTTTTATTATGCAACAAGCTGAAAGGGTCGATAATGTTTAAGCGAGATTAGAATGACGATTGCAACTGAACGTATGTCTGACCTCTTCCAGTGCATGGCAACCAGCATGACCATGAACACAGAGCATGCACGCATGGACACGCCTCCATTTCTGATCTGTATCTGGAGCTAACACGTTGAAAAAATGAGCCGGCATAAGTAAATGAGTAATACATATTTATAATGAGCGGTATGCCACCATAGTTAAAGAGATGTCAATCAAGTGTGCATGAAGAAGTGCTAACTCATGATGTAATAACTCCAAAGAGAGAGAGAGTTACGTTACCAGGCTCTGTAGGAGGTGTTTTGGCTAATCTAGTCTCAATGCTCTGTCCTGCCTGGACCTATCTTGTGTCTTTCCTTTCTGTTATGTTTTTATTTCCTTTCTTTTCTTTTGCTCTTGTTGGATGTGTCCTCCTTCCAGATGGCTGGTAGCCATGCTGCTCTCCTCCCTGTGTAGCCTTGCCCTGTGGTGGATTGTGTTTGGCTTCCCTTCTTCCGTCCTGCATTTCTGTATAGACGGGTTAGGATAGCAGTGCGTTCCACCGCCCGCCCGTCCCCAAACCCCCC
>OMKR01074482.1:0-11428 GCA_900302355.1 Cyttopsis rosea
GTCTGTATAAGGGTATGGGGGCTCCGTTAGCAGGAGTGGCACCGATGATGGCCATCAGCTTTTTCGGCTTTGGTTTGGGGAAACAGCTGCAGCAGGCAGACCCCGGCAAGCCTCTCACGTGAGTACCGCATGCACACAAAAACACTCACACACATGCACATGTATGCTTTTGTTGTTGTTTGACTTCAGCTGTCATCTGCGTAAATTACCTCTCTGTCCCATACAATGTGTTCAGAATAGCCGGAATATGAGTTCTATATTTAACTGTTTCTCCGTTGCCCTCCCCTCTGCTATCATTCGCTGTTGTCCTTCACACCCCCTGTCGAACACACCCATTCTGCACCCCACTCTCCAACCTCCAACCTCCTTTTTCACCCACTTTACTTCCCATCCATAATGAACCACTGATGAAAAAAAGTGTAAAGTTATTGCTTTTGTAAAGTTAAGAGGAAATGGTAAAAAAAAGTGTTTATCACACTTGGTACACATATACACACACATATGTATATAAATAAAATGTAAAATGTAACAATATGTAATAATATGTAATAACATGTAATAACCATAACCTGTTTGCCGATTTAATAAAACTTAAATGCATTTAATATTTAACAATTTAATTAAAATTAATTCCTATTCTATTCTATTCTATTCTATTCCATTCTATCCAGGCGCACTCAGATCTTCCTGTCTGGATGTCTCGCTGGAGTCTTCACCACAATAATAGTGGCTCCGGGAGAGAGGATCAAGTGCTTGCTTCAGGTAAAGTTTGTTCGAGTTCTGTTTGATTATATTTTTATAGGTCACTACTGGCCTTTATCTAACTTTATGCTGCCATGTTTTTTTTCCGGGCCAACCAAAGAACAGTACATGGGTACATATTTTGTTATTTGTTATTTTTATCAAGGTGTCTATCCCATCCTATGCTTGTGTGTGTATTTTCCAGGTGCAGGCTAGTGGTGGTCAGTCAAAGTATTCAGGTCCCATTGATTGTGCTCTAAGGCTCTATAAAGAGCAGGGTATACGCAGTGTCTACAAAGGGACTGTGCTCACTCTCATAAGAGGTAAATAGAATGCTAACTAGTAAATATAACAGTGTGGGTGTGTGGGTGTCTATAGCCCCGTTTACACAGGGCATCGTTTCACAGCCGACATCGTTACGCCTTTATTCCACATTGCTGCTCTGTGTAAAAGGTACGGAGACGGAATGGGGGGTCAGAATTGACAATTGGCAGAGTTCAGGTAGTAACAGAGGCGAAATGGAGTTGGAACGCCATCTGTGTAAAAGGGACAGCCGGCAACAAACTCCAATCGGGAGCTGTGCCTTGTCGCTGTAGATATTCCTATAAAATTCCAATTTGAATTTATATGCTTTATTATTATTATTATTATTATTGTTGTTGTTGTTGTTGTTGTTGTTGTTGTTGTTATTATTATAAAAATTATAATATTTTTTATGCTCACATTTAAAGTCCCGGATGCAAGAACCCTAACCCAATGTTATTAAATCAGTGTGATCATTTTAAACCTGCCCTAATAATAAATAAAATAATAAAATAATAACACAGCCTCCGGAGAAGGAAGGAACTTTCTCCACCCGGTCTCTCCCTGTGCGCATGTCTCCGCGCCGGCAACATGGATCCACAGCTCCGCTGCCCACACGTCCTCACCTGAGGCTACCGGGTCTATTAAATTAAATAATTTTAAATAATTTTGATTATTTAAAATAATACGGTTATTAAATCATTGTGATTATTGTGAATTGTGAATCATTGACATTTTCAACCTGTCTTTCTGGCCGACGCTGTCGTGTACATCACGCGCCATGATCATGCCCCCGTGATTCCGGCAAGCCGGCACCGCGGCACGCTGTCTAAAAGCACACGCTTGCTTGGTTCAGTGTGAAAAGGCAGAGCTGTGATATAGACGGGTCGTCTTTGCGGTATTATTGCGGGATCTCTGTGTAAAAGGGGCTTATGGAAGTGTTTATGTGTGTGTTGAAAATGAGTGAAATATTGATTGACCCCAACGGGTAGCATTATAATGGACTAACTTTTAAATCTCTCACTTCCTCCTAGACGTGCCCTCCAACGGTCTCTACTTTCTGACTTACGAATCCCTTAAGAATTTTCTGACGCCCGAAGGCGAAAGGTCCGTCAGCGTGAATTGGGAAAAATAGGTTAGAGAGCCTCACTCAGCACAGATAACCTTTGACTGTTTGTCGATTTGTGTGCCTTTGATAGCGTTTCGCAACTCAGCACATCCAAGATCCTCCTCGCTGGCGGTGTAGCGGGGATCCTGAACTGGACGATTGCCCTCCCGCCTGATGTCCTCAAATCTAACTTCCAAACAGGTCAGAGCCGGAGCTGACATCTCTGGGTTCCCCTGTGATCACTTTGTTTTATTGGCTAGTATAATTAAGTAAATGTGGTAAATTGACCTATTAAAAAGAATAATCACAGCCAGTCCTGCCTGTTAGATGGGTTGAAGTCAGTTTTGATTGTTGCAGTATCACATAATTTTATTCTTGGAGTGCATTACACAGACACATGATTTTTCATGAACGGTCCCTGTGTTTTTGAGCGAGTCAGATTCATTTTGTATCAAAGTAGTAAAATCCTGAAGCTTTCCTGAGCCAATCGGGTTTCGCTCTGTCCTTCCTGATGCTTCCTTCCTTGTGAAATTCGAAGGTAAACGAGAGCCCAGTTCACCCTTTCACTAGCCAGCCGCTGTGGCTACATTAAGAGATGACATGTTGTGGCTCCAGGGTGTTGCTGCTAATGAGACCAGCAGGGAGCAGTCTGTCCCAGGGTAACGCAAAACAAAATATTGTAGGTTATGTCTCACAGAAGCTGCTACAAACATTTCAATTTCCTCACACAGAAAGTTAATTGGCATCTAATGAAATCTATAATAATATTTCTGTCTTGTATTTTTTGGCAAGTTTTGTATATTTGGCAATTTTTATTTTTACTTTACATTTTATTCTATTCTATTTTATAATAATAATAATAATAATAGTAATAATAATAAAAAATATATTATTATTATTATTATTATTATTGTTATTATTATTATGTCACCATGACAAAATCCTTGAATATGTAAATATTCTGAATAAACTCATTCTGATTCTGATCAGTATATGTTCTGTGTTATATAAAGGTCCCCAACAATTATGCTGTTGTAGTTTGTAACAATTACTTTTTCATGACACTCTTTTGCTTTGGCACTGAGGCTGAACCAATAAGGCGGTTATACCACAGACTGAATGGGGAAAGACTGTGGTGCAGAGAGAACGCTGCTCAATGCTGCACTCTAGAGATGAAAAAAACAAACCATTGTCATCTCTTTGTGAGGGTTTGTTCTCCTTTTTTGTGTCTTTGTTTGTTTATGCGTGTATGTATATGTGTTTGTGTGTACAGCTGCAGATGGAAAGTACAGAGGTCTGGTGGACGTACTCCGAACGCTGCTGCGTGAGGAAGGACCGGCAGGCCTCTATAAAGGATTCAACGCTGTTTTCCTGCGAGCCTTCCCTGCCAACGCGGTGAGAATTAGAGCGACTAGAGACAACTATAAGTCCATAAAGTCGTGTGATACAGGTGGAACCCGTAATTTATTTGCCCTCTGTCTTCCGCTCCCTCTTCTTTCCGTCTCTCTCAGGCCTGTTTCCTGGGGTTCGAGGTGGCGCTGAAGGGGCTGAACTGGCTCGCCCCCAGCTTGTGAAACAAGATCGCTACTCAGCAGACACAACGAGTGTTTCCCCTCAAAATGTTGTATTGGTGGGCAGGGGCGGAATCGTGTCGACGGAATGTGGTCCACCGTGGTCCGGTGAACACCAAAATACCAGACGGCGCGTCCAAGTAATGAACGATCAGCTGGGGGTTATTATCCCGCAAATACCGTAATTCACTGCTACGGTGAAGTGAACTTTTCTTGCACATATGCTGTTTTTTAGCATTCAGGTTTCACTATTGAGCAGTATTCACGATTAGTAGAGGTGGCCTGCCCACTAATTGCAATGGTAGAGGAAAGACTAGCAGACATAACTATTCTTTTCAGGGAAAAGACAACACTCATCAAGAGTTACATCTGTTTGCCTGTGTCAAACACAGATTTTCATGAAGTCTAATGTCGTCCTATCTGAACTCAAAGCTTGACACAATTGAATGCCTTCCTCTGTCACGTCAGTTGAAAATGTATATGAGTAACATTGAATTGTTTTGTGGATCAAGGTGGGAGTTTTGATGCGCTGGTGAGGTGCCAGTGTGCTTCTCTCTTTATTTGAGAAATGGGTACTCATAGAATGAGTATGAATGGCACATCTAGAATATTTATTGTTTTCTGATGATGCGCCTTTAACCACGTGATGTTTTATTATCTTTATTATCTTTATCTTTCACAAGCATCTATTTGAGATGCTTGTGAAAGATTTTATGCAGGAAACTACGGTGGAATGAGAGATTTTATAAACTTGTTTTAATAAAGTGCTATTTACCAAGTAAAATGTACGTATGCAAGTATTGGATGCTAGTGCCACACATCACAGATTTAGAAGTTATTATTCAGTAGACGTCCGATTTCAACATGTATTTCCCTTTATTGGTGATTTGATGATTGGTGATTCCCATGACAGTAGTAGAATTGAACAAGACGAAGAGTTTGAATTAAATCGTAACACTGTTTGGAAATTATATTAGGAAATATTTTCACACATTCACACATATCATGCACATTATATGCAGCATGCAAATGCAAAGGAAAATCGTATTTTACCAAAGTGCAAGCGCCGTGATTATTATAATGTAAATACAGTGAATATGGAATTATATGGTTTAAAACAGTGCTTATATGGTTAGTGTGCTCAAATCTGAGAAACATCCATAGCATCACCTTTGGCACACTTACAGAATTACCCACAAGTCAGTGCTGCCTACAAATCAGAGACACATTAGTGATGATATTTTACATCACACCCTTACATTATAAATATGTGTGTACGTTGAAATAAACTCATTTACGTAAATAGCAAAATGCATTTTTACAACAAAACACGGGTCGCCGCTAGAGGGTGCGACGAGCGCGCCCCAGTAGACTCGCGTTAAAACTACAATACCCACAATCCTCGGCGCGACGTTTTAATCTTCCGGGGTCAAAAGTGACCATCCTCCTTCCTCAACGAGAGAAGGTAAAGTGGACGCCGCCTATATCGATGGTTCGTCTCCTGGGGAGTAACGGGTCGTTTTGAGCGCGTTTGAGAACACGAGTGGAGCGGCCTCACCGGGAGCTCGGGGGTGTCGTTCCCCTGGAAACGTGTCTGTTTGGCCCCAGAATGTCAACAGTGTGTCGGGGTGTCATTTGCCAGTGGATCTGACTGAGTGACGTCCAGTGTGTGTTTTTATTTGGCCTGAGATCTTCATCCAGAGTTGTTTATTTTTATTATTTTTATTTTATTTTATTTTATTTTATTTTATTTTATTAAATGGCATTCCCAAATATTAGTACGATTCCCACTATATCTGTGCATAGTTTCTTAACTTTAATCATTTGTATTATTATTCTATGTGGACCATGCACTGATTGGAAGTTGGGTATGTGCCATGTGTTTTATTGCATATCTCCTGTTTATTTAGATTCTCATTGATTTTATTTCATTTTATTATTATTTTTACTTTTTTACCTTGACAATGCATTGGCTGCGAAACGTCCAGTTTCTGAATCTGCATGGATCATTTCAGGCCGATAGGTGTGGATGTAGTGTCCGTGGTGGTGTGCTATGATGCCCCTGGAGGTGAGATGGCCCTTCCCGCAATGCCCGCATCTGGCCTGGAGGATTTCAGGTTCCTTGGTCATGGGCATGGTGGGCTCCTACTCCTATTTCTGGACCAGTAAGTCGTGTGCGACGGGTCGTTTATTCATAGCGTGAATAATATAATATAATATAGACACATGCGTGGACTAGTTTTCAGATGGTTTAATTATTATTGTGATTATTTTGTTGCTTTATGTCTTCGCTCGGTAATTTGTTTTCTTTCCCCGTCCTCTGTATTTATTCCCGTAGAGTACATGAACTACCTGACAGTCCACAATCATGAGGTTCTGTTAGACCTGGTTGACCAGCGGCCCTCGGACACGCCCCTTATAACGCTGTCCAACCACCAGTCCTGCATGGATGACCCACACATCTGGGGTAACGACGCTCAAACGCACACAAACGCAGATTGTGAAACTCCCAAAACCTCTTTGAGCTACAGTATGCTTATGTGAATACTGAGAAATGAAATATTGTTTTCACGGCAGGCGTACTAAGGCTCAGGCAATTATGGAACTTCAAAAGGATGAGATGGTGAGTTTTAACGCTTTATTTCATTCAATGACTATTATTTTGTCTGTAGTCAATTAATATGTATATATTTAAAAAAAAAGGATTTCATCCAAATTATAATCACCCACATAATTTATTTTATTATTGACGTGCAATCCCATTAACTGTGATCGGATAGGACACCAGCTGCATCCGACATCTGTTTCACAAGAGAGCTGCACTCCAGATTTTTCAGTCGCGGCAAATGTGTTCCTGTATGTAGAGGTGAGAGTGTGTTTATCGGTCATCTCTTACCTTAATCCTTGTCCCTTCCTGTGACGATGTTACTCCGAAATCCCTAATTTTTGCTCAGTCCATCACTATCCTGCTTGCTAGCACACGCATGTATCTTCCGCAAAACAAACCATCCATAAGTCCCGTGGTGGTATCTACTATTGTGGGTTGTGTGGAAGCTTATACCAAGGCTTTGGGTAAAAGTCTAGTTATTTTATCTTCTCTTGCCATAAAATCAACACAATCAACTTACTTCTATGGACACTTTATATAACAAATGTTTAGGGTCTTTGCTTAAGAATTTACTTAAAGAGTCTTCATCTTCACTCAACATTTAAGTTGTTAAATGTTTCAGTACACACCATCTGCCAAATATATGGTGATTTTATTTTTTAAAGGTGATGGTGTCTACCAGAAAGGCATGGATTTCATTCTGGAGAAGCTGAACAGAGGAGAATGGGTGCATATTTTCCCAGAGGGTATGTCCTTTCTCTGCCCTTCTTTCCATCTTTTCCCTTTATTTGACTTTTTTTTGATTTCCTCATCACCAAACTAAAAATCCTTCCCTTCCTTTCTCACCCTCCTTCAACAGGTAAGATTAACGTGACTGAAGAGTTCATACGCTTAAAATGGGGTGAGTGATTTGCTAACCTTTATGACAGCATGCGTCTTAATTCTTTGACACTTTTAAAGGTGCAGTATGTAGAATCTAGCAGAACAGACTTGGCAGAAATGGAATATAATATTCATGTATTCAAGTATGTTTTAATTACTGTATAGTCCCATGAAAATAAGAATTGTGTTTTCGTTACCTTAGAATGAGCCGTTTATGTGTACATGGGGAGCGGGTCACTCCACCGAGCGTGCCCTGTTGCACTGCCATGTTGTTTCTACACTAGCCCAGAATGGACAAACCCACTGACTCTAGAGGGCCTTTCGTGGGTTTCGCGGCCACCGTAGCTTCTCCTACACGGAGGGGAATTCAATTGCTTGCAATCTGCAACCTCACCGTTAGTGGCCAATAAATTCTACATACTGCAACTTTAAGTGTCTAAATGAGTCATTTTCTATGTGTTACAGGTGTGGGACGGCTAATAGCAGAGTGCTCCCTTAACCCCATCATACTACCTCTCTGGCATGTGGGTGAGTCACACCTACCTTTTGTTTTTTTTTGTTTTTTTTGTTTAATTATTATTATTACTATTATTATTATTATTCCCAAAGCTATTAAGTATTTTTTGCTTTAACAGACAGGGCATATATGAAGAGAAATAATAACTGTGATTTAATTATTTATGCCTATTTGCTTTGAGTAAATAAATATCACCACATAAAATTACCCCTGCTTTGCATTTATTACCATTAACAAATTACTTTTCACCTGAATATCACTGCCAAACTTTTATTTTTGAATTAAACTTTTTCTACGATTGAATATATGTGTCACGCAAATTTTTTGTCTTGTGTTCCCCCTCTATCAGGTATGAGTGACGTTCTGCCAAATATCGCACCCTACATTCCTCGGACGGGTAAGGTAAGCACCTCCAAACTTGTCTCATCTTGGTGGATCTTTTAGTGGCATGCATTGAGACCAAAAGGCAATAGAGTTTGAAGAACTTATTATTATTATTATTATTATTATACATTGTAATACACTGAAGTGGACCAAGCCGGTTGAAGATGGATGAATTATAATACAAAGTTTTTAAAGTTTTTTTTTTTAACTTTGCTAAAACAATTGACAATTGATTGATATTATCTTTTGTGTAATATTTTTTTGTTATAAAATCTTTATAAAAACATAACATTGTTAACTGAGCATTGTGCTAACTGGCGGATTCACCTCAGAGGATCACAGTCCTGGTGGGGAAACCGTTCAGTGTCAAAGACCTCGTTGAGTCGCTCCGGGCAGAAAATAAAAGCCAGGTACAGTAAAAAGGCACCTGGGCACACCCTGGCTCATACAAGTACTCGAGAGCTTGTTTAATGCTCCGTTTTATTCAAAAAGGGTAACACAACTTAACATATTCACTCCATCCAACTTTTTGCTTTCCTCTCAGCTGGAGATGAGGAAGATTCTGACCGATTTCATCCAGGGGGAGTTTTGCAGCCTCAAAGCCCAGGCGGAAGGCCTCCATGGGCAGATACAGGCCAGATCCTGAGACTACACTCTTCTTTGCATTGAAGACTGTTCTGCTATCCTAAGCCCAGAATACCGTCACAATAAAGACTCTTTATCGAGGGGGGACCTCACACACACACATACACACACACACACACACACACACCGTCTGCCTCAGTGACACCCTCCCAAGCCACACTCAGGAATTGTCAAAGCGATGACAACTTATGTGTACAATGTTTGAGGTAACGCTACGGCGGTTCTTTGATTCTATTTTGCTGCGATACAACTCACTTTTGTCATTCAGTTATGGGTTTTAATCTGTCTATGTATCTTTCTGGCATAAAAGCTTTGATTTCCTTTTCATGATTTTGGAAATCCATGATCCTGTGTCCTTGAATTAATACCAATCAATGTAGCCACTAATGTGAAGCAATTAATTTCTTTGTAATCTGTAGACACCACGACTTGAGGTGTCCTTGCTTAGGAGATCTCAAGTCTGTTATTTTAATTAGAAGCTGGAACAAAATGAGCTGTTTAGATGTGTTTGGCGTAGGATTTACCTAGAATCCCACACCAAGCTGCTATTCATCAGAATACTATGTTGCCAGAGTTACTGAATCAATTATTTAAGCATTCTAATGTTACTATCAAGTGAAGTCAACCTGCATTCAACAAAAGAAGTGGATTACACATAGGTCGCCTAAAGATGTAACAATGTCAGGAAGATGCACTTAGAATGAATTATTTGTATGGGGTGATTGGTTGCCATTTTATTCACTACTATATTAGTACTATTGTACTACTAAGACAGTTTTTATTATTATTATTTATGACTTTGCAGCTGTGTGTGATGATGTGACTGTCCGTGCACATCTCCCCAACACTATATGCGCCTGTCTTTTGCTCATCTGTGTCCTTGAGTGTTGTTGCAGAAAACTGCATTCATAGATGTAAAAAAAACAAAAAACTTTTTTACTGTAGATTTATTTGAAACTTGAAAGTATATTTTTCTCTATTTTACCCATTTTCTTGTCTGAATACCCAACTTTAGGAAGTGAGTGGAATGGCTTTTATAAATATAATGGAGTCATAATTTGACAAATGTATTGCCTTACTGTGATTTGCCACACTTTGTTATGTGTATGCCAAAGTATTTGACTTTTCTATGATTAAAATCGACATTGGCTCGGTAATAGTATATGCCACGTGATTGTTGTTAGCAGTCAGGCCCTCTGAAGAGTTCCCTCAGAAATTACAGGCAAGTGTAGTCGAACCTTTCACTTAAAATCAAGCAAATTCATACAGAATGACTGAATGAATATTATTGCATATTTGTCACACTGGTGGTTTTGGATCTTTAGACAAAGTGTCTGTCTGTATGTCCTTCAATTATCTCGACAACCGTTGTACTTTATTCTTGGAGTAGTAGATCGAATGAACGGTTGTCGAGAGAATCGAAGAACATACAGAGGTTCCTTCCTTTAGTAGATGAATGTGGAATCTGGAACTATGTCACAAAGAAGGAAGAAAGGGAGGAGCAAAGGCAGGAAGGAAGGGGGAAGAAGGAAGGAACAGACATGTTTTGAATGGGCGCTGCACTAGTATTAAACAAAGGGAACATGAGGGTAAAATGGAAAATGTTATCAAATTGGCTCACAGTGGTTAACACTGTTGCCTCACAGCAAGAAGGTCCTGGGTTCGATTCCCACCTGGGGCACTGTTGGCACCGTGCTCCGGTGGGTTATCTCCCGATCAGGGGCCTTTCTGTGTGGAGTTTGCACGTTCTCCCCGTGTTCGCATTGGGTCTCCTCCAACATAAGGACCCCGACTAAAAACGTGCAGAACACTTCCTGTCCTGTCCCTGACCACGGCATGGACCCACCACCTGGAATTGGTCCCCGGGCGCCGACAAAGTGAGGGCTGCCCACTGCTCCTGGCTGCCCCTGGAGGAAGGATGGCCAGGATGGGATAAATGCAGAGACTGTATCTCATCGTTCGCCACTCCTGCATGTGTGTGTGTGTGTCACCCTCCGCATGTGTGTGGTAAAATGTGTGATGAATAAATCATTCTTCTTCTTTTCTTCTATTGCCTGGAAATATTTGAAGATAAATAATTGATTAGAAAATCTTCAATAAAACAAATGATTCATCGGAATGTAAGGACTTCAATACCTTGAAAGTAGCACCGCTTGTGCTGAAGTGCTTGAAAAGTCCTTGAAACAAACGCGATCATTGAAAACCGGAGATATTCCCCCTGGTTTTGTTATTCAAATTGTAACCTAATACAAATTTCCCCAGCATCGCTTTTACGAAATAGATTATACCAGGGGGATTTAATAATGTATGTAAATTAATGCAATTAATAATGTAATTATTACAAAAAAATTGGATCCAGCATGGTTGTAAATAGATCCTTATAATAGTAGATGACAATGGGATTAATAATCACTGGTGTACGCATCGCGGGTGCGGCCAGTTGATATGTACACTATATACAGTGGTGTGAAAAAGTGTTTGCCCCCTTCCTGATTTCTTATTTTTTTGCATGTTTGTCAGACTTAAATGTTTCAGATCATCAAACAAATTTAAATATTAGTCAAAGACAACACAAGTAAACACAAAATGCAGTTTTTAAATGAAGGTTTTTATTATTAAAGGCCCTGTGTGAAAAAGTGATTGCCCCCTAAACCTAATAACTGGGGGGG
>OMKR01074489.1:0-11093 GCA_900302355.1 Cyttopsis rosea
AAACCGTGCGTAGAAGGTGTTGAGCTCGTCGGGAAGAGAGGCGACGGGCTGGTCATCACTCCTATTTCTCCCTTTGTAGTCGGTGATGGTGCGCAGTCCACGCCACATGCGTCTGGGGTCAGAGCTGTGGTAGTCGGACTCCAGCTTGTCACTGTAGGCTCTTTTTGCATCTCTGATGGCTTTCCGAAGGTCGTATCTGCACTTCCTCAACGCCTCCAGGTCCCCAGAGCTATGGGCGGAGGACCGTGCTCTGAGCTTAGCACGGACATCACCGTTGACCCAGGGCTTCTGGTTGGGGAAAGTCCTGACAATGACCCTCGGGACGACGTCATCAATGCACTTGGAGATGTAGGCTGTGACAGAGTCTGTGAATTCGTTGATGTCCCCATCAGCTGCAACACAGAACATCTGCCAGTCAGTTGTTTCGAAACAGTCCTGTAAAGTGGCAATGGATTGCCCACTCCAGCGTTGAACTGTCCGACAAACCGGTTTTTCTTGTTTTAGTCGTTGTCTGTAGGTTGGTAGGAGAAGAATGGAGGTGTGATCCGCCTTACCAAAGGCAGGGCGGGGGAGGGGTTTGTAACTGTTCCGTAGTTGAGAGTAACAGTGGTCAAGAGTCTGATCACCCCGGGTGGGAAAGTTAATATGCTGGTGGTATTTAGGCAAAACTTTTCTCATATTAGCCCTGTTGAAGTCGCCAACAACAATAGAAGCTGCCTCGGGGTGAGCGTTCTCTAGTCTCTGCAATGATAGCGCCACATATTTGCATTTTCCAGTAGGTGTGGATTTTGGTACCAACACTTTGGGTACTAATGATCTTATTGGTCAAATACATTATCACTTCCAATAAATCTACCTTAGGAGTAGCCATTACATTACCTTATGTCAATGGCATTGCAGTTTAGATTTTTGTTCGCAATAACGTCTTGACACAAATTCGGATGCTCTGTCAGTGGTTGTCATCAAACGGAATGTTTAAACAAGTTGTCAAAGGATCCCATAACCAAGGTTGAATGGCTAAAGTTTTGGGGGGAAATTCTGAAACCCTTTTTGTGTGTAACACACACTTCAAGCGGGCCTTGTTCATCATATGGTAATGATGTTGTATGTTGGCGGCTGCGGGGGCAACCAAAGGAAAATAAAAATAGGTATCTAAAAAAAAGTTTTTGAAATATGAAGAGTCACAATGACTTAAATTAAAATGTAATTTTGATCAATATTATTTACATTGAAATTGATGAGATGACAAATCTTGGACTTTAAAGAGATCAGACAGTCTACGCTCTCCATTATGATTTCATCCGATTACCTGATCATTGGATTAATTCAAGGTTGTTGTTTTTTATAAACTGAGCAGCACAAAAACTCGTTTTTTTCCCCAATCAAGCAATAATGTTTTTATTTAAAATAACTAAACAAAGCAGGAGGCAATTTATTGCAATATTCCATCCACTGTTGTCACTACCTTTTACTGTGGTTGGCGTCTGTACATCTCTTAAACTATGAAACACTGATTGAATGCTTGCTGGCAATGTCCTTTAAAAGCCTCACCAAAGGTCATCCTTTCAGGGCTTTCAGGAGAAACAAAATGGCTTATGAGTTAAATAAATTTTGGCTCTGTGTGTATGTGTGTGTTTATATAGCTTGGCTTTTTTTTATGTGATTAACCCTATGATGTCACTGCCAGAGGGAGTCATTGCATTTTGAGGTCTATTTTTAGTGTGTGTGTGTCTGTGTGAGCACGCAACTCTTAAGATGGGTGTAGAAGCAGAGCAGCAGAAACTCATTATCCGTCTATTTTTTTTTCCAATGTTGTTCTCAGAACTCCTCGGCCTCCACAAGCAAGGTATAATTGTGGCGGTTCTTACCTTTAACTCTAGAATTAAAAGGTGTGACTCACTTAACTGCAATTTGCTGCAAGAGTGACATTGAGCATGCGACTTTGAAACATAATGTAAAAGATTCGGCAGAAGAATATATTTTGTTAGGTTTGTGTTAATTGGAGGAAAGGTTAGGGTTGGGAAGTGACCAAAAGATCAACAGCAAAATGGGCCAATTGGTGCACATCTGAACTTCATTTTCGGTTGTTTTGTTTCAATGGTACCGTGACCGGGTTATAGGTCTAGAGAGGGCGCTCTACCCGTTCTGATTATAAGCAAATGCCAACAATACCACCTTGGGACTTTCACCCAAAGAATACACAGTGAATATCAGGTTGAGCCTAATTAAACACCAAGATCTCACCTCTCAACAAGAGGGTTCCCCTTTAAACACAGGAAAGCCCACAAATGAATACAGGGACATATCGAAGTACAAATTCAAAAGCAATTTTATTTATGTTCACAATAAAGTTGTTGTTTTTTTTTAAACACTTTTGTTAACTTTGTTATACAAATTTATAAAAAGGAAACGTCACCCCTAAATTAAAAAGAGGCTGCAGCTGAATACAGCAGGGGGTTATTGCGGGACAAGTGACCGGCAAACTCTATGCGAGACCCTCAAACACTGCAAACGACAAGCACAAGGAAAAATAATAATATAAACTAGTAGAGAAAAAGAAAAGCACACTAAGGAAACGAGTGCAGGGAGAGTTACTGAAAATCACAGGTCATAGGTTACAAGAGTTCAGGTACAGGAGACTCCTTGTAAAATAATGGAAAAATCTGGTCCAAGATAATTCAGATAGAGCTGCCAGACTTTGTAGAACTAATCTGTTTTGGTGTGTAGAATACTTATAGATTGTAGATATTCCAAAGGTCCAGCTCAAATCCAGCCCATTGAATGGGCCAACTGAATTCCCCTCTGTGTTCATGCTGAGGCAAACTGGCAGTGTCCGTAGAGGAGAAGCTACGGTGGCCGCGAAACCTGCGAAAAAACCTCTCTAGAGCCAGTGGTTTATATATATATATATATATTATATATATATATATTTTTTTTCTAGCCACAAAAGTAAGAACATTATATAACATTTTGCTAGCTATAGTAGTTATATCTCCATATGGAAGGCCAAAAATCAATGACATTGGATCCATTTCTAAATATTTGTTAAATACCATACCATTCATTTCACACAATATTTCAGAACAATACTTCTGTAATTCATGACATGACCATAGGCAACAGGTTAAGGTACCTATTTCTGTTTTACATTTGAGACAGAGGAGAAAGTGAGGGGTTAAAAGAATGCCTACGATAAGAGGATTGTGGTGTGGGGGCCGTGTGGTTTGAGCGGCCGTGCCTGTCTTGGGTCTAGTTGATTGGACCTGGGAGCAGGCGTGGTTGCACACCAGTTGCTCATCAGTGGAATTGATGAGCACAGGTTAAAACCACCCGTCCCCACACACACAAGAAGGGAGCCCTTTTCATGACATGTTTTTTGAAACCAGATACATCTGTACATGTCTTTAATCCATTTCACAAAATAATTACCAAGACCAAATTTTTCTAATGTGCAAAAGAAAAAAGACCACTCAACTCAGTCTAATGCTTTCTCTGCGTCTAGGGAAAGCACTAGGCCATCTACAGATTTTTATTCAAAGATGTCTAACATTGTTAGTTTAATTTAGGCCTTTTATAAAACCTGTTTCATCTTCTTTAATTAGTATGGGTAAAAGGTCCTCTAAACGAGTAGCTAGAATTTTAGAAAGCAAATTTGGGTCCATATTTAAAAGAGCTATTGGTCTATAGGAGGAATAAGACTCAGGGCATTTCCCTTTTTTAATATAAGTGATATGTTAGCCTCCTTAAGAGTCTGGTAATTCTGCAGAAGAAAATGAATGATTAAACAGGTCCTAGTCAGGTCCATCAGGTCCTAGTGACTTCCCACTCTGGAGATTCTTAATAGCATTAATTACTTCATCGCTTGTAATGGGGCAATTGAGAAGACTTTTCTGTTTTCCTGATATTGTTGGGAGATTGATCTGCGCTAAAAAGTCTTCCATTAGTTGAGGTACATCACTTGTCTGTTCAGAAGAGTACAAATTTGTGTAAAGTCATTTATCAGCCTATTTTCATATACCATGTTGCCCTCAGCATCAACAATAGTTGCTATAGACTGGGACTATTTTTATTTTTAACAAGGTAGACAAGACATTTCCCTGGTATATCTCGATATTCATAAAACCTTTGTCGAGCAAACTTCATTCTTTTCTCTGCATCTTTAGTGAGGAGACAATTTATAGCTGATCTAAGAGCAGATATTTCTTTCCATAAAGTAGGTGACGGAGAGCTAATAAGTGTTTATCTGACAGTTTACCCTCTAAAGACTTTTGTTTTTCCAGTTTTTGGCGCTTCATAGTGGCAGTAAGTTGATGGATAAAAGTGCCTTAAATTCAGTGGAAATATATGATGTAATAGTATTTTCTTTCAGAGTAACAGTGTTGAGTCTCCACTGTATTGAACCTTTGAGTTTTATATTCAAAACCACACTGGAATGGTCAGATATAATTATACTGCCTATATTACAAGACAAAACCGAGTGTAATTCAGTTCTGGGTAGAAAAAAAAAATCAATTCTTGTCTGACACCCATGAGGTGCAGAAAATAAAGTATGCTCTTTGTTAGAGGGGTGAAGACTTCTCCATACATCATCAAATCCAAGATCTTCACAAATGTCACAAAGAGAATTTGCTTGGCGAGAAAGGGCCGTGAGGCCGAGTGCTATCTATAAGTGGATTTAATATACAATTAAAATCACCTCCTATAATTACTGTATCAGCTGAAATTTCTGCAAGGTCCAAGAACACTTTAGTAAGAAAATCTGATGGGTGAGCCACTGGATAATAAACGTTCATTATTAGAATATCTTGCCCTTGTAGGCTACCTTTAATTATAACATACCAACCACTTTTATCTTTAACACAAGTAAACACCTTAAAAGGCTGAGAGTCTGTCTAATATGTATAGCAACACCCCTACTTCTGATTGTAAATGATGAAAAGTATACTTGTCCAAATATTGTAACTTCAAATGTTCTATGTCATCAAGATGGGTTTCTTGCACCAGTGTAATATCTATATTTTCTTTTTTCAAGAAGATACCTATTTTCCTATGTTTTATATGATTATGAATCCCGCCTATATTCCAAGTACAGACCCAAAACTTATTTTCTATTCATTTCAACTGTTAATGCAGACATAGGACTGGAAATGACACATTCCATTTAAAAGACAAAAAGAAGAAAAAGAGAAAAGAAAAATACAATGACTGAGCTGTGTAAAAACATAAAAAAACAAAACAAAATACATATAAAATATAACCGGGGGGAAATAGGTAGCCTGATATCAGACAGAATTGTCAACTCCATCTCCATCTTCAGTCTGACATTGTCTCCACTCTAACCCATTTCCGTGGGGGAGGGGGATTCTATTTTCCCTAATCAATCACTAGACCAACGTATCCGCCTGAATCCGACATAATTTTAAGTCGACACTGATGCGTAGCCATGCCAACATACCTGTTTTGCTGGGGTTTTAAGAGTGGAGCAAAGTAAAAACAATAAAGTAAGTAATTTGTACTTTTAATTAATTTAACAGCCTCGATAGCAGCGTCTATCTGAACCACGCTGTCATTGTTGTAATTACTCCTTGTGGTGTGGGGGCGGTGTGATTTAAGCAGCCAACCGGTCTTGGGTCTAGTTAATTGGTCCCAGGACCGGGATTGGCGCAAATAAAGTTGTTTGTTTGCCTGTGTCCCTGTGTCGGAGATCCCTGGAAAAGCCACTTGGGTGGCATGTGGCAGGCGGAACTGCCACACTCCTTCAATGGAAATAGGGGAATGTCCCTACTAAATGTGCAGGAACCTTAGTCTTCCTTCTATCCATGGCTAACAGCCATTAGATAAACCAAATGCTACACTCACGCCTAACCATAGAATTAACACAAGTTCCATTTTGCATACGGTGATATGACATTACTCCACATGGTGAATTGTAATGAAAAATAAATAAATTATAAGATCACGTGAGTACTTACATAATGTTAGTTGTCATAGTCCCAGTCCCAGTCGTGTGGCACAGTGCTTGCACTGCTGCCTCACAGCAAGAAGGTCCTGGCTTCGATGCCTGGGGCGCTGTTGGCGGATAATATAAATAATATATAATATAAATAATATATAAATAATAATAATATAAAAAGGACTCAATTAATAACATGCAGAACACGTTCCAGTCCTATCCCTGACCAACACATGGATCCACACCTGGATTTGTGCTGACCCAGAAAGTTTAAGCAAGTCCACAAATGCCGTGGCTCCGTCTGGTGTACCAAACATCTTCTCTGTACCGCATGTCGCGGGATACATCAGTGTGTCGTCAATATTCATCTTCTTCATCTGGTCGTTCACATCATCAAAGGCCTTGCGTTTCTTGACCACTGTCGCTGAATAATCATTGAAAAAAGAAATCCTTGGCCCCAGTGCGTGCAGGATGGTCTGGTTATGCACCAAGATGGAAGGCTGCATTCATAACGCGTTGCTGGTCGGTGTGGTTGTGAAACTTCATAATGATCGGTCTTGGGCGTTGTTTGGGACCACGCTTTGGTGCATTTTAAGATAATCAGGTATCCACTTCTCAATATAATTCACAGGATCCATACCTTCTGTACCTTCAGGTAGACCAACCAGGCGTACATTGCATCTGCGCCTACGATTGTCTAAATCATCGATGTCTTCCAATATTTCACTCAGTTGTTTCTCCAGATTTGTCACTTTAGGCTGCAACGGCTCCATCACGGTCTCCACACTAGCAATTCTACCCTCCGCCTCGCCAACTCTAACTCCCAGAACCTGTATTTGGGTTGTTTGATCCCTTATAGGCAGCCGCAAGTATTGTGTCAACTTTGGCATCAATATCCTTCGTGATATTGTCAGTTATTCCGTCCATTGCCTGGAGAATGTTCGGGTCAGTGCTACTGCTACTGCTGGTATCTTCATGTTCAGCCGCTTCCACAGCATTAGCATTCTCAAGAGTATTGGATGATGTTTTTGTGGTTCGAGGCATGTTGATGGGTATTTTCAAAAAGTAATTGTCAAGAGTCATTATACTATGAGACTTTCGCCAAGCGAATGCGTAAAATAATCAGATAAATTGACAAATGCTCAATGAAGCATGGTGTTCCCTCTAGGATGCCATCTTGCCCCCAAAAACCACTTTCCTTCAACACCAACCTTACAGTTGTTGTTTATCAGTGATTGAAGTGGAAAATGAGTGCCCATACTCCCCTTATTCACATGTTGGCATGTGTATCGGCCAGGGATGGTGCTCCACACCATTTATTTGTTTCATAATAAAGAAATATATAGAAGTAACGGTTTGTTCGGATTCTGATTACTCTTCACCCTGGCTGCTGCAGCAAATGCAGGCTGACATATGGTTGTGTGTGGATCAGCTAATGTCGCGTTGCATTCAGTCGGAACTCTGAAAAATCCAACCTTGGACTTGGAAAAACTGTGAAAGAACAGCCATTTAAGTTGGAATTTCAGAGCTGATCACTCGCACCTGAATTTACCAATATAGACCTGACAGACCTGACGTCACATCAACATGTTGGCACACACCTTTAATAGTGAACAACGGTTCCTTTATATATATATATTTTTTTATTTTAAAACGCTTGTCGTTTTGAACTACTCTGTAGTTTTTATGTTATGTGAACATGGGGACTACCAACTCGAATTACAGATGTCCGAGTTTCCATGGAATGAAGCACAATTAGTGAAGCCAGCTGTTTTGACCAAAAAGGTGCGAAATAGAAAGTGCAAACATAGATGCCCATGATCGAAATAAATGCCCCGTCCATGTCAACATATGGCCAATGATGTCATGGCAACCCCAAGCCGGAGCTCGCAACTTCTAATAATTCTAATAATTAAAAAAGTAATAATGCGCTCCAACTCAGATATATTTTACAGTATGTCTCCTTGATATGTCCACTTGAGTCCACTGGTGGTGATCCTGTCTGACATTATGTGGTTTTATTTTAAAGCTGGATTGATATAGACAAGGAACTGTCCCAGCAAAGTTGGAAATGCAACACTCAAAATTGTAATGACTCTTGGGGCAGTTTAGCTACAGCTAATTTCATAATATGCTAATGATAATATGCTACCCAGTCTAATTGCGTGTCGTACACTTGTGTGCAATAAACTTGAAAATAAGCTACGTAGGGACGCATTGTACAGCCTGGGGAAGGAATAAATTCTTCACGACAACTGGATTCTGGGAGCCTTTGATTGGGAGCACGTGAATGAGAACTGCTGCTGATTGGCCGAAACGGAATCCTAATTTGCATATTAACACCCCAAGCCAATTCATCCATCCATCAAAATTAAATTTGGGGGCAAAGGCAAGTAATACAGACAGTAAGAGACGACACAAAATACTGTATATATTAAAAAAAAATTATTTGTGTGTAGACAAAGTGCCGTGAGTTTGTGTGGGCGTGCCGGTTCATATGAGGGCAAATAAAATAAAAAAAAGAACCAGACAAGAGGAGAGAAACACAGAGAAGGAAGAAAGAAAGGAGAATTTTCCCAACCAAGTATGCATTGATTTGGGGCTAATTATGCCTAATTTCAATGCCATTATCATTTAAAATAGATAAATACAAGAAATTCACTGTGGGTCTTTGTTGTTGGTTTTTTTTAAGCCAATTCCCTCAATTTGAGACAAAGGCTGCTTGCTCCACCAGAGCCAGTTTGGCGAGAGGAAGAGAAAGTGAGAGAGTGAGAGTGAGTGTGAGGATGATAAACCATACATGCTGTAGAATGACTGGGGGAAAATGTCCTTTGACAGTTCGACTAGAGGTTCCCAACCCCTTTGTCTTGGAGACCCTCCTTCTTAGATGTAGAAAACATATTTTTTTACAGGTTATATAGTGGTGTCATATACACAGAAAGTGGAACAAAGCCACCTTTTTATATAGGTTTATACATTCAATTGGGCAGTGGTTCAGTGGTTAGCACTGTTGCCTCACAGCAAGAAGGTCCTGGGTTCCAATCCTGGCCGTCCTTTCTGTGTGGAGTTTGCATGTTCTCCCCGTGTTTGCGTGGGTTTCCTCTGGGTGCTCCGGTTTCTTCCCACTGTCAGACAAGACATGTATGTTAGTGTTAATACTCCTGTCGGTGCCCCTGACCATGGCACCGGCAAAAAGGTGTATCAAGCCACTAAGTATAAAACACGATCATCATGAAAGCCAACCTTCAAATCCTTCGAAAAGACAAAGAGTATGGTATAGTTTGTCTACGTTAGACAAACATGGCTATGCATATGTTTGTCGACGTTTCATGTTGATTTGAGCTTATAACCCCGCTGTACCTAAAGCAAATTCCAACAACTACAGATGGGTACTCCCTGGTTTCGGAAAGTAAACGTCCTGCCATGTTTCAGCTCTGCCCCATTGAGGTGGCACTGGGTTGTGCCAATTCAAAATTCCAGACAGTTGATTCAAAATACTGGGGAGGAATATTATTTCTGAACCTAGAAGACCTAACTCTGGCAAAACCATTGGCTGTGAGGTCATTAAAGTGGGTGAGTGACATAGACATATCAACCCGGTATCTATTTCATCCTCATAGTCACAAGAATTTATCTACTGAATCCTGTCCCGGAGGCGATTGTCCAACTATAGAATTGGGAGATTTAATTCGACTTTAGAAGGGGAGCATAGAGAAGGAGGGGGGCAGAGATACAGTACGTACAGTGCACGTCCTCTAGTTATTTATATGTCAAAACAACAAATGCAACAAAGGGTAAATGCGGTGTATTATGGATACTCACTGATTTTTCTGATTTTTGCCCCAGACCTCCACAAAAACGAAAACTAACCACGTCCCTTATGACGAAAGGATGCCACCGCAGGGAGGTGTGGTGGGTTGCTCTGTGTTGGCTCCGCATTTCAGGAAGTGAATTTTCCTCATTCATTCACACGTTTCAGAAAATCCTTATATAAAGAGTTTTAAGCCTGGAACCAAGCCAACCAACTACGAGATGTATCGTGACCATAAAACATTTGATTTGGAGCAAAAACAATTGGAAAATGGAAATAAAGGCAAAGATACAGGACTGTGTACATAAAATTGAACTACTCATCCCATAAACCATTGCAAATTTGCTTCCCCCACGCGAATGAGCTTCCCCCGTGTGCATGCACACGTTGCTGAAGATTTGAATGTACCCATCAGACAGCCATTACGAAAATAGTTGGACAATGGTCTCCAGGACACAATTCACGTGATACCAGGTTGTGTGGTGGCATAATTTCATCATAAGGTACATGGTTAGTTTTTGTTTTTGAGGAGGTCTGGGGCAAAAATCTGAGAGTATCCATAATACACCGCATTTACCCTTTGTTGCATTTGTTGTTTTGACGTATAAATAACAAGAGGACCTGCACTGTACGTATCTGCGCAACCCCTTCTAAAGTCGAATAAAATCTCCCAGTTGAAATGCATTGGTTTAAATTTTGTTCTGTGTATTATGAAAATTGTCGGACAATCATCTCCGGGACATGAATCAATAGATTAATTGTCGTGACTATGAGGACGTTTATTTTTTTTTTAAGCAAACAAACAGCAACATGTTCTTGGAAAGACATAAACATAGAAACCTCAGACGACAGCATTTATTGACAAAACATAATAAATTAAGTAGATGGAAATTGGAACAGCAATCCAGCACATGGTCTCTTCCTGTGTTAGCTATGGCAGTAAAGGAGAGAAATGGACAAGGACGTAATCAGGAGGGTGTTCAGGGGTGTATTCAGTGCAGGTGCTGGTGGTGTGTGTGCGCCTGCGATTAGTCCACTTGTGTGTGTGTGTGTGTGTGTGTGTCCACCGGTTTGTGCAAAGGACTTGTCCCAGTTAATTCTGGCGTATGGTAAGGTCAGAACTATATCGTAGCGCCTACAAGCAGCAGAAAAGGCTTCGCAGCCACACATTAGTCCCGCAGCCATGTAAAGACTCTGCAGCAAAGCTCCGAGCACCACACCCTGCAGCCACAGAAGACCACCCCCCAGAGAAGCTGAGAGCCCGGGGAAGAACACCCACGCATGACCCCGAGGAGCACGAACCAGTCCCAGAGAGTGCAAGGTAATCAA
>OMKR01074490.1:0-10913 GCA_900302355.1 Cyttopsis rosea
CGTTCATCATCAGACGATTATGAAGGAAAGAGAATTCCGTCTCTTCCTTCTTTAATAACTGTGTCTCCAGATGTGGCAAAGGCGTAATTACAGAGCGGCAGACGTGCTCCAGCAACACAATATCCCCGGACGCTCGGGGAGAGGAATACATTGTTGAATCCTGAAGCGTTTTCTTTTTGGTTAATGATGTTTTTCTTTCCTCCGTCTCTGAGATATTTTTACCTTCGGCAGCGAGAGAGCAGGATTACAGAGAAAAAAGGCAAAATTGTCTTTTTGCCTTTGCTGTAAATCTACCTTTCTATTAAATACAAAAGACGTTTTCTTCTTTGGAGATCAATGGGGTGCGTGTGTGTGTGCATGTGTGCGTGTGTGCATGTGTGTGCATGTGTGTGTGTGTGTGTGTGTGTATTCTCTATTTCCTTTCAGTGCGAGCCAGAGACTGCAAGCATTACGTTTTCTTTCACAAGATCTATATTTCGGTGTGTCAGCACCGGCCGCAGACCGATGGTGTTGCGGGTGGAGGTGGTGGTGGCGGTGGTGGTGGAGTCCGCTCGCTGGGGAGCTCATTTGGCCGAGTGTCCCGCCACCGGTGAGCGTGAAGCCGAGCCGAATGAAAGCACAGAGACCGGGGGGTTCAGATGTACATCACTATCAATGGGCTTTTTAAAGTGTTAATCCGTAAGATCCCTTCCTTTAAAAAAATCCCAGATTTGATGTTTATTCCATATAAGAAACAGCCATTCCAAATATTGGCGTTATGCATGTGCTTCTCTTTGCTGTTTCCATTGTTGGTGGCGGGGTCCGCCACCACGTAAGATACATATGATTGTGTCTATAGTGTAGTTAGGGAGATAACAGTGACAGCCATTATTGTACCTTCTCTAACGGTGCTAACATCTTGGAAATGAAATGACTGAATTTTAACAATTAAGCATTTTGCTTGGAACCCATTACAACCATTGATATTATTATTTATTGTTATTATTTATTATTGTATTTTATTTCCTGTTATATCTTCTTCTCTTTTTCTTCCTAGGCCTCAGCACAGTCTTTGGAGCTACATTCCGGAGTAGACATTTTATTTTTCATCCCAAAGGTGTTCTATTGGATCTATTGGAACTGAACAACACTGACCTCATCGTCATGTTGATGGAACCAGTTTGAGACGACTTCTGCTTTGTGAGCGGGTGCGTTATCATGATGCACATGGTCAGCAACAACACTGCATCAGGCTGTGGCATTCAAGCCGTGATTGATTGGAATTAACGGGCCCAAAGTGTGCTAAGAAAAACCCACACCGACAACACACAATTACACCACCGCCACCAGCCTGGACTGTTGACACAAGGCAGGTTGGCTCTATGGATCCATGCTGCTGACCCTACCATCTGTGAGCCTCAGCAGCAATGGAGATTCATCAGACCAGGCTTCAGCTGTCCGGTTGCGGTCAGCCTGCGCCCACCGCAGCTTCAGCTTTCTGGTCTCGGCTGACAGAAGCGGAACCCCACGCGGTCTTCTGCTGCTGTAGCCCGTCCGCCTCAAGGTTCCACGTGTTGTGCATTCTGGGATGTTTTTCTGCTCACCACAATTGTACAGTGGCTACCTGAGTGACCGTAGTCTTTCTGTCAGCTCCAAACGGTCTGGCCGTTCTCCGTTGACCTCTCTCATCAACGAGGCGTTTCCGTCCGCAGAAATGCCGTTCACCGGATGGTTTTTGTTTTTCGCAGCATTCTGAGTGAACTCTAGAGACTGTGCGTGAAAATGCCAGGAGATCAGCAGTTACAGAAATACTCAAACCAGCCCGCCTGGCACCGACAATTATGCCACGGTGGAAAACGCTGAGATCACATTTGCTCCCCGTTCTGATGGTTGATGTGGACATTAACTGAAGCTGCTGAGCCGTATCTGCAGGATCTGATGCACTGCACTGCTGCCACACGATTGGCTGATTAGATAATTGCTTGAATAAGTAGGTGCACAGGTGTTCCTAATAAAGTGTTCAGTGAGTGTAGATGAAAGACTGAAAACCTAAATGAATCCAAATGGTTTATTCAAACTCTGCCAGAAACAGACATATGGATATTCTACGTTATTTACTCACAGTGTGATCCATAAACATAGTCAATACTGTAAACTTTGTCGGAAACAAACATTTCTTTTCACACAGTAACTTTTTACTGTAGCGTCCAGTCAGAGCCACGGAGCGTCAATATGCATTTGACAAATAAGACAGAATTAGACAAATATTTTGTGCTTTTCGGTAGCGATTCCCTCGAAACAGACTGACGTATGTTGGGAAAGAGGGAAGAACCTGTCTCGGTGGACCGGTGACTCCTGATAGGGGAGGTTTGGATCAACAGCGTTCTACTGCATTTGTTTTCTGTTCCATGGGACGGGCGTCGGCGATGGAGAAACGCCTCTGATTGGACGATTCGCTGAACGTCTTCTCGTCACGGCCACCGTGACCCGTGCATTATGGAGAGGAGTGAAACACGACGGCCGTAAGACCGGAGCTACGAAAGCGAGGAAGGTCGGATTGGGGTCGGTCGGCGTGGAATGATTTCGAAGTTTTCCTCCGAGATGCTTCCTCCGCTCTCGACGCCGTCGGGGAATGTCACTGAATAGTCCGCAGGCGTCGAGGGCGCTGACGGCGGCCGTGCACTTACCTGGCCAAGAACCGACGCTAATGATCAAATAAAATATAAACAAAAGCACAAAACATGACCAAGCGCCAACGGGTCCCAACACCGGGGACTCGCGGCCTTCGCCGGGAGACGGCAAATCAGAGCGATCAGAGAACCTCGAAGTAGTGATGTAGTTGGATATTCTCTCCCTCTGCCGTTGTACGCTTTTTATTTTTTGGCCATATGCGATCGGGCTGTCTGAGCAAAACCGACAGATTGCATTTGCTTCCCATCTCCGGGAAACAATGGGACTTTCTGGGGGAAATTTTGCCAAAGTCTGGAGCAGTTGGGCTGACGGTTTAGGTGTAAGAGGCCTTGCAAATTACCATGTGTGAAGACGCGCAGCGCGGGGCGGCTTTGGCACCGGGGGTTTATTCTGAATACTTGGAATACTTTTCATGGCAGACTTTGGGGGAGGAAGGCTTGGGTTTGTGTTCTGCTTTCCCCCATTTTCTGCCAATAGGCGTCAGATTCTTCAGCTGTTCATACCTTTCAATATTTATTATGGTTGGGTTGTTCGTTGGAAAAGCAGGAAAGTTGGAAAGATCGTTAGCTCGCAGCTAGTTTGAGTTTTATAGATGGAAACGGACGTGAAATTAAGTTTAGTGATCACAGTACGTTTGGGCGTACGCACTTCTAGGGTCTATTTAATCCACAAGTACGCACAGTTTTGTGAAACCGGCCCCCGGGTTCTACACTGGGCCCCAGGGTTGGTACCAATACGGATTCCCAACCCTGAATTTATTTAACATGTCCTACTTTGATATAATGTGGTTATGGCGACAAGGTATGTGAAGACGTTACTTGAATTTTCAAATATTCCTCTTAATCAAGGGTGAAATAAGGAAATATCAGCCATAGATTGATGCAGCTTCTTCTTCAAAATTATTAAAATTTCATGACATTAGAACGAATAAAATACCTGAAGGAATTGTTATGTTCTCTACAATACCGTCATTTGTTAAAATCGATAATTAAATTTCAAATTCTAAGTCAGAATCTTATGATCTTTGATCTTAAAAGATGTTTTCATTTTGTAATGAAATCTTTCGACATATTTCACTTTTTTTTTGCTCAATAATGTAAATTCCTAAACATTGTGAAGTGAAGATGATCTCCTTGCATTTAGATGTCCAGGTGGATTTCAGGTTGAGAACATTTGTAAGAGCAGGTTGTCTATTATTAAACAATTTAAAACAACTTATTGGTACAAATACATTTTCATTTATTTCACATACATTTTTTTTTACTTTTAAAGATTTAACAATCTAAATGATTTTACAACAAAATGAGGAACTACCACAACAAAGTCCAAATTTGATACTGGGGAAAAAATGATGCACTTTAGTAAAATGGGCATGTGTTTCGCCGACCAGAAAAAAGGTTAAATTTTAAGGAATCGAGACAAAAATAAGGTGGTTCATGTTACGTACCAGGGCAAGTACCATCTGATATTGAAGCGTTTACTTAGATCCTGAAGTATTCCAGTACTCACCTTTTGTAAAAAACAAACAAACAAACAAACAAAAAAATGTTTTGTATTTGTTAAATAATATATATATTTGATATATAGGACTCAATTAGGGGAACAGGGATGGATATTCTCTCATAGAAGCCCTTCCTGAATCCATGGAAACTTGAGAAAGTCAGAGGAAGGGTCTTGTTGAACATGTGGGGTCATACTGATTTTGGCTGAGGCATCCCATGAATATTGCTGAGTAGTTCTTCAGAATGAATAGGTGGACGTAGATGTACATAACGGAGCATTAGGTACACATACGCAAAGTACCGAACATCGGGAATTATCGTCCGTCTCTTTGATGACTCAGTGAATAAGCATGGCGCAAGACTAAACAAAGGAGACTAATAGATTAGATATAAATTTGTACTGTACATGGTTCTGTTGAGTCTGTAGAGCCAAACCCAAACATTTAGGGTTTTTTTTTTGAACATAGAAATCTCCAAATGTAATGCCCTCCAAGTCCTCTCGGTGGAACCTCTTGGAAGGCATTTCCGTACACTGTATCTGAGCAGTTCACCTTAATAGATCCTTCTTCTTAGGATTCCCCAAAGTACTTGAAACAGTTTCACTTTCACGAACATTCTCCCAATAACAGTAGGAAGTTCATCCCTTTTTTCCAAAAAAATACATAATCTTTTTTTGGCATTTTCACGCCACCTGGGTTCTATAAAATCAAGTCACATCATTTTCATGTTAAAGCGCCGCGGTCCCGCCTGAACCTCCGCTGAATCCACATTAGTGCCGTTGGACTTGGACCGAGGCACATACTCAATATCTATGTTGTTTTTATGTTTTCCTTTTCCTCTGCTCCACACAAAAAGCAGCAGGAAGCAGAACAAGACCACTCCCAGGAAGGTGAAGCACCCCATGGCCGTCGACACTAAAATAGTCTTCAGGTCCAAACCGAAGGTGACATTAGTTGTCCCATTGGCAGTGGCATTGCTCGGATCTGTGTAGTACTGGGTCCTGTTAGCGTATAGCGATCCCAAGCTCTTCACTGCCAGTGAAGTCATCAGCGTGTCGTTCCCGGCCGTGTTGGAAGCCAGGCAAAGGTACACGCCGCCGTCTTGCACCTCCGCTGACTTGATCTCCAGCGTACCGTTGTTGTGGATCGTGACTCTCCCCTGGTTCCTACTGGTCAGCAGTCGTCGGCGTGGAGACAACCAGGACACGGTCGGCCTCGGCGTACCCTCGGCACTGCAGTGCAACAACGCTTGTTGACCCTCGTCCACCGCCACCGTTTGGGTTTTGTTTTCACGGATTTTTGGCTTTGTACACGTCACGTAATAGGACAGCAGAGTCTCCTTGAACTCCTTGAACGGCCTGCCACGGATCCCCTCGGGCGTGCTGCACTCGGGCTGCGACTCCCCGAAGGACATAAAGTGTCTCTTCTGCAGGATCCACATCAGACGGCAGTCACACACCAGGGGGTTGTCGTCAATCAGAAGAACCTCCAGGGCCTCCGGAGCTTGGAAAACGCCTTTCTCCAGAGTGTATAGATGGTTGTGGGAGACGTTGAGAACTTTGAGCCAGCGCAGGCCCTGGAAGGCATACGGCTCGACGGTGGACAGCTGAGCCCCAACCAGGTGCAGCTCCCGAAGTCGCACCAGCTCCATCAGCATCCCTCCTTCGATGTGCTTGATGCGGTTGAAGGACAGGTTGAGATGTGTCAGGTAGGGAAGATGTTTCAGGGCTTGATAAGGGAAAGAGGAAAGGTTGGTGTTGGTGATGAAAAGGGTGGTCAGGTTTAGACCGTGCAATGCATTTGCTGGAACCGTGTCTAGTGAGGGCCAGTTGTCGATCTCCAAATGCTGCAGGCGGAACAGCTTTTTGAAGGAGTAAGGGTGCAAAGTGTTGATGCTGAGGTATCTGAGATGTAGGCTGAGCAGGTTGTGTAGGTGTGCTAGGGCCTCGGTGGGCACAACTGTCAGGTTGCACCTCTCTAGTGTAAGTATCTCCAAGCCGGAAAGTCCGCTAAATGCACGATGAGTTATGTAAACCAGGTCGTTGTCACCCACCTCCAGAAACTTCAGATTGTGCAAGTCCTGAAACATATAATCCAAGAGGATAACGATCTTGTTATCGCTGATGTCCAGTCGGGTTAGATTTGTGAGGCCGGCGAAGACACCCAGAGGAATGAGCTTGATGCGGTTGCTCTTGAGACTGAGCGAGTGCATGGTAAACAGTGCGTTGAAGGCTCCTGGCTCAACGTAGCTGATGATGTTTCCACTCAGATCCAGCTCCTCCAGCCCCGGAAAAGCAGCAAAGTCATCGGGGTTGATGGCGGTCAGCTTGTTCTTGCTCAGGTCCAGCAGCCTGGTCTCGATGGGGATACCGTCGGGAATGCTCGGCATGCGCTTGCGGTGGCAGACGACCGCCTTGCTCTGGGCGGAGCACTCGCATCGGGAAGGACATCCGAGGGTAGAACCCACGGAGATGACCACCAGGGCCAGCCCCAGGAATGGTTGCCAGCATGATGCGGCTGTGTGCAGCATGACTCTGTTCAGACAGTCCACCATTCTGTCACGGCTCTGAGAGAGAGAGAGAGAGAGAGAGAGAGAGAGACTTGGGTTAGTGGAAGAACTGCTCCAGCAAGAAGTGCTAAAAATTAAATTAAATTCCACGAGACATGGCAGTCGTTTAATCCGTGGTCTTATTACAGCTTTGTCACCTGGAAAACTGAAGCAAGAGAAAGAAAGAGGGAACATTTCCGAGTGAAGGATCTGAGGGAAATCCTCTGATCTGCACGGCTGTACGCATTTCAACACGTGGACATAAAGTGAAGCTTATTGAAGGTGTCAGGAGCCAAAGGGGGATATAGCACATCTTATTTCTGTTTGCTTTCCATAATTCAGGATTATACAGCGAGCAGACATGGTCGACATCATTGTGCCATTGAGGGAAGTCGTGCACAGTCACCAGGAGCGGACGTGGGCTCAGAGGAAGCGTGAGCCCTCCTGGACCCGCTTACTCCATCAAATCAGATCCTGTTGCACTATTGGTCTCAACTTGGTTTGCGCTCTGAGCGTTAAATTAAAGAACAAGCTCCTTGAAGCCATTTTGCCCCTCACTCCTTCTGCTTCTGCTAGCACCTACATCTATGAGCAGCCACCATGGTTATTTTTTTAAGTGCATCTGTGGCCTATCGAGGCGGCGGCGGTGGAAACGGCCTCTCACTGCCAGCTGCATGTCGACAAATGCAACAAACCCCTGCAATTCTGCCAAAAAAGCCCCATATCAAAGGTCTGAAACGTGTTGAGGGACATTTCATTTTAAGGATTTAATTACAAAGATTATCACAGAAGCCAGATGAGCTAATAAAAGTCTAGGGGTGGGAAAAACGGATGATTTGCAAGGAAGAGAAATGCAACACCCTCGGTTCTTTTGGTTCGGTTTCCCTATTTACCGGCTTGCTTCGCTGCAGCCGGAGCCACGTCATGCATGTCAGCATGTTGGAGATTAGAGCTTCAGTTGATTCATGGAGAGCTGAAGGGGCTGTTATGTGGTGCAACGTAGCGTGGCTTTTATTTTCCTCCATAATCTGATGATGTCACGCCGCATCGCGGGGTCGGGCGCGTGACGTTCCGATCGCGGCCGGATGAACGAGCGGCGGCGTGCAATGGAAAAGAAAAAACATCGTCCGCGGCCACGAAGCGGAACGACGGCCGTCCCCGCTTCACGACGCTTCGCGGCGGTCATTTGATTTGAAACGCTAAAATCCGTCGCATTGTGCGCCTAACGAGCGCGATAAAAGCTTTACTACGAAGCGGACGAGGCGGCAGGTCGCAGAGCGCCGACCGTCCTCGCTTCATCTGGTGTGTCATGGGCTGTGCTGCATTTAAACTGGGGGGGCGGTAATTCAAATTCCTCCCCAGGCGGTTAATATGCTGACTGAATGTGGCGCAGAGATAATGAGATGGCGTCTTTAGAAAAACAAACATTATATTTATTTTATCGTGGGCGTCATGATACACTCCATTGAACGCTTATTCTTTTTCCTTTTTCAACAATTCCTTTATTGATTTTTAAGACTTTAAATCCAACAACATAGAGATAATAACAACAATATACACCCCCGCCCCTCCACTTTTGCCACTCTACCTATCTATTCAGTGTCCATATATTCAATTATTTTCTTAAGTTGGGACAAATAAAATCAAAATGGAACAGGTCAAGTCTGGGTAGAGTAGGAATAAAATAAAATAAAACTTAATACACACACTGAAAATAAAATAAAGTACACTTTTCTGCAACTGGTGTGTGTTTAACTATACTTGTCTCCGAATTGACTATTTTCTGGTTTAGAAGTGCACCAGAAGCAGAATGAAGGTCCCGGTGCTCGACCTTTCCACCCGCACTGTGCACCCGGAATGCGCTGCGTTGTGCAGGTTCTGAGCTCGACGCGACACAGCCTCGCCTCCCGGATCGGCCTCGGTTTTGTTGAATCCCGACCACGCCTTTTTCTGCTCCTGCGTCGAGCATTCGGAAGGAATTCTGTGTCACAATTCCCAAATCTGTTAGGATTTGGGAATGCAAAAACACCTCCCGAAAGATAAATATACTATCTCTCAATCCACAAATAAAAAAACAAACAAATAAAGATATATATTCTCTTGCATTTCATTGAAATATTCTGTATATGCTTGAGTGCTGTTTTTTTTACATTATTATCCTTATTACTTATTTTTACTGTTTAACTCCTTATTTGTAAGATTCAAAATTGAAATATTATTCTAACTCAAGTTCAGGCATTAAAATCTGTTAGAAAATTCATAGTTAATTATTTACATATTTACATATAAAAATATATAGTAGCAGTAGAAAACATAATAACCCTTTTGTCCGTTCTGTTTCCTAATGAGTTGATTTGATCACATGTCGAACTAAGCCTACATTCATTTACTTGTACATTTGGAATCTCACATAAACAGTACATCGTGTATAGTTCACAGCGTCCTACTCGCTCTGCACGTCGTGTTCCCCGACTTGGGATCAATAAAGTACCGATCAATAAAGTAAATCTGCAAATGTGTTTTTAAATATTTGAAATCCAAAAACCCCAAAAGAAAAATATATCTCCATCTCTCTCCATCCACAGATGTCTTACTCGTGTTGTGTAAATCATTTTAAAATAAATGAATGTAGAGTGACTTGTTTATGTGATGAAATAAATTTTCATTCGTTTTCATCACGTACAACGTTTTTACAAAATGGTTCATTCCTCCATCTGTACAGTACATCACCTTTATTTATATTTTATACTTTAATTAATTTATACCCATAACAATCCTAGAAACTAGTCCCAGCTTCTGCCTTTTAACTTAACCTGTGCATAGTATCGAGTATATTTGAATATTCTGTATTTTGTATTTTGTATTTTTCCTCTTTTTTCTGCTATTCGTGTTTTATTTCTTACAAACTGCACATTTTTTTAATGCAAAGTTTTTCACCACAACAAATTCCTCATATGTGAAATGTACTTTTCTGCTTCACTTGTGGATGCTTTGCCTTTTGGAATTCTGCACTTTGCCTGTTCTGCCTGCCACAGCTCTAGACCTGTGTCAGAATTCAGAGGTGGGGGAAGGGTTGGAGTGGAGTCACGGACTGGATCCTGGACCGGAGTGGACGGAAAAATCAAATGGTTCATTCCACTTTATAAATGTTTTATTTGAATATACTTTATTAATCCCTCTGGGGGAAATTACTTCTCTGCATTTGACCCTAGGAGCAAGTCAAGTCAAGTTTATTTATGTAGCCCTTTCACATAGAAATCAGCGGCAGTGCAGCACCGACTCCAGCTCTGTTGCCGGTGCCTTGCTCAGGGGCACCAACCCCCAACATACATGTCTGATGGTGGGAGGAAAGTGCAGCAAACACGGGGGGAACATGCAAACTGCACAGGAAAGGGACCTGGGACGGCGCGCCGTGCCGCCGTGGATCGCTTTCAGGAGGAAGGGACGTGAGGTGGGAGTGGATTCACGGACTGGATCCTGGACCGGAGCGGACGGAAAAATCACAGATAAAATAAAACCAAATAAAAGGAAAATCCGTTGCGCTAAAACGGCAGCAACTGCAACAAGCCTCGCCCCGCCCGATCGGCTGCCGCTGCAACCTGGCCCCTGACCTACATTAGTGCCCCCCAGGCTGCAGATAATGGACTCTGACTCAGCGGTTAGTGGCAAGCCTCCGTCCTTCATCCTCATCCTCCTCTTCCTCCCCCTCAACGTACACGGACGCAAAGTGGATGCGAGCGATCGTTGGAAGCACTCAGCGAAAAAGCCCTTCTCCTAAATTGCCCGAACGGCAATTAAGTCCTCGGATGCGACGACGCACTTTCTCGTGCTGTTTTGGACGCGCCGGTGTTTACATTTCCACAGCGATCAGATGTGGAAATGCAGCGTGCGCTCTTATTGTGAAGCATCGTTCTCTTCACGGAGAGTGGAGGAGGGACCCGCTCTCTCTAGAGAGAGAGAGCGGACGAACGATCCGACTCAGCTTTATTTTACTGTTTCGTTGGTCGAAAAGCTGGGACGTCTCCTGGTTACAGTCTGGCGATTATCACCAAAATAATATTTCAAAGTGAAGCCATTATTTTGGAATGACTTCCAGTTTGGGGTCATCGGTTCAGACCTCCAAGTATCACTTTGATTCCTCAGTGAAATAATTTCCCTGAATTATTGATCTTGAATTAATTAATTTCTCAAGTA
>OMKR01074491.1:0-10145 GCA_900302355.1 Cyttopsis rosea
GTGTAGGAGATGCGTCTGGTGGAGGAAAGAAGGATTGTATATGAGTTGTGGATTCCTGCTCCAGACGACGAGGGTGAGGTATGTGGAGTCTTTACAAGGTCGAGGAAAAAAAACAAAAAAAAAACACTTTTAATCCGCATGCAATCTAAAAATATCCTCCCCTCTGTGTCTACTACCCACTGGGGCACGCTTGTTAAAGAGTCTGTCTCCTGGGATCGAGAGAGAGGGAGGGAAGGGGAGTGAGAGAGAGCCAGAGTCAGAGAAACAGAGTCAAAGCGTAGAAGAAGCGTAAGATAAACAGGAGGAATGGGGATGGAAAACGAACACAAGTTCGACGATAGAGACGGATGGTACTATAATAGCAAAACAAAAGGCGAAGAGGGCAGAGGCCTCGGAAAGACATTGGGAGAGACAAGGGGGAGGCTGAGAGTAATTTCCCAATGCTGCAGACTCCGCCGAGAGTTCAGACTCCAATGCTGTCAACTGTTCCCTTGCACCCGGCCAGTCGGCCAGATGGTCCCGATGCGATGCCATTACACACCTATTTGGCCCACGGGCTTTTGTGAGTCTTGGTGCAGCAATAAAAGCAGCCAGCACTTGGAAATATGGAATAACAGACAGGGTTTTTAAAGGTCCCGGTGGCATGGGTCTTCGCTGCGAGGCTCACCACACATGCAGTGAATCACGCACGCTTCACAGTCACCCATTCTTAAAATGCTTCCCTGCTTTCCAGTGTGACTCACAACCTGCTACTGTACCAGTACGGCCAGCCACCCAGTCTGGTGTGTCATCCACATCGCTGTAACTGTCATGTTGTTCTTTTTCCCAGACTTCCAGGAAAATGAATGGAACAGGACAGAGTGGGTTTGTTTTGAGTGGGGAGCAGTAGTTGATGTTTGGTGCCAAAGCCTTATGAAAACGGTCTTAACAAAGAAGGGGAATGGGTTCCCTCAACAGCAGACGGTGTCCCTGGGAGGGAGGGATCCACCCTCGGAATCCAAAACAATCTCTGGTTTTATTCACCTACGTCCAGCCGCCCAAGGCCACAAGTCTTCTCCAGGCTGCAGGCCATCGTTGACCGCTAAAGGTCACACCCAGAGAGCTGTCTTGCTGTACAGTTCAGGACAGGTTTGCCGGGGTCCGCGCTGGTGGGGATGTGGCCGGCGGGGAGGGTAGAAACATCTAGCAAACCCCTCTCCTTTTGACCCGCGGTGTGGAGCCAACAAGCCGTTGGGCCAGTTTTGAGTTCAACATTCCAGCGAAAACAGGGGCTAGTAAAGACATCCCATCCTTTCCTCCACAACCTCTGATGCGCAGACACGCCGAAATACACACACACACACACACACACACACACAGAGGTTATCAGCAATTACATTTTTTCAGACATTTTCTCAGATGGCATAACGAGCACGGAATCGCCTGCCAAGAACACGATTACCGTGGCGCAATTACCTGCTATCGCTGATAAACGCTTTACAGGCCCTTTAAGTTCTGAGCAAAATCACACAAATGCACTCCCTGGCTTCAGCTCCGCAGTTCACATTCTTGAGCGTGGCTCTCTTTCCATTTGCTCTGATGTCATTTTTCCCTTTTAAACCTCGGGTTGCTTTGGACTTTTCCTTTTTTTTTTTTTTTTTTACAATGGAACCTCAGCTGGTCGTCTGAGGATAGATTACATCAGTGATCAACAAAGGTTCTGCATGCCTTAAGGAGCACGATCACCAGTAGTAGAAGGAGGAGAAGAAGTAAATGGCAGCGGGCCAAGCAGTGTCTGCACTGAGTGAGCCCGCCACCAAGTAGACACCATTCATAAAAAACACTTGCAGGGAGCGGAGCGCATACAGGACCTGTTAGATTGAGGCACTGCCTTCTGGAGACATAATACTCACCCATATTACTGTCCTCACAGACATTACACAGACAACCTCGTGCTCTCAGACTGCTGTCAGAGGTGATACAGGATTATCACGGCCCCCTACCTCGCCATAGAAAGGAAGGTATTCCTAATGGGAGATAAGAGCGTCTCGACTTGGGCGGCTTTGTTTCTGTCTCCGGCAATCCTGTTGGTTTTCACTGACCCTTTGAAAAAGCCACAGGGGAGTTTGGTTTTTCGCTCTCTGCGGTTGGTCATCCCCCACCCCCCGATTCGGATCCACGAGAAGCTTTACGACCTTGTATTTCACTTTAATTACCCGTAGCTCCACTGTCTTGCGTCTTCGATAGCGAGTTGAACGAGGATCACAGAGCACTCCCCTTATGTTGGAATTGCTTGGAGCCTTCACAAAATTTAATATTTGTGTGAAAAGAAGACGGGGCCGGACCGCCTTGAAGTTATTTATCGCTTAGCGAGATGTCAGGTTGATATGATAACCCCCCCATGTTATATTGCTGTCTCAGATGTGATTGCAAGAGCCCTGTGCACGGTGTACTTGTTTATCTTATAAGAGGCCACAAAATAGCAGCACTTAACTTTCTGCAAGAATAATAGACATGTAAACGACGTCTCCGAAGCATCTTTTGATAGTTCAATTTTGATATTGAAAATCTCACTTAATAACGTTTGTGTAAAAGTTTGCCTTTAACCTTCAAATGAAATGGTTTTCACGGTATTAAAAGAAAAAGAAAATACTGACACAATATTTAACTGAACGCTTAATGTAGATTAAGGTGTGTCTGACCGTTTGTATTCTTTCCACGCTTATGGCTTCAAAACAGCCCCTAGCCCTAGATTAATGGCTTTCCCCCGGGGATGCAGGCTCTGCCAACACAAATGGTTGGGCACGCGATGTTGGCGTGACAAATTGAAGCGAGGGCAAGAGGGCACAAGAGACGATGCTGCCCAGCCTTACAATTTTGTTCTAGCTGAAGTGCTCAAAAGCTGATATTAGGAGCCGTGGTGCTTGGCCAGGAGGACAGAAACGCAGGGTTACAGACCCCACTTATCCCCACGTCCTGGCAATCTAATGACCTGTGACAGAGCTTCCAATCTCAACAGCCTGGCCAAATGGTTTATTCATCAGAGCTCTTCGGGGTTTCCACAGGAGCACGGTCCATGCGTTGACAAATAAATTACAATGGACATTTTTACACCTTTAGCTCAACGGTTCTGTTTATTTTAAACATGGACAATGACTCTGCCATTTCGTGGGGACCAAAGCAGGATTTTTTTTTGTTACCAAGTCATCTTTAAATCCTGGATTGGGTCCCTTTTTAATGGGCCACGTGAATCCATGCTGCAACCCTAACCTGCTCTGGGTCAGGTTAAGTACAAGGTAATTACGGATCTGAAACTTGTCTGAAATAATTCTGAAATAAAATGAGCCCCTGATGAAGAACATAGGGCTCCTTCATTGGATATATTTTTCCATCTATGACGATCTAATAATATAGTCATAGTAGGTTTTTTTTTGCATCATTTGTGTCAATTCAACACGGTTCTCACAATATTTCCAGCATTTTGCATATAAGTGATGATATAAGAGATTACAGGTATATTTTCTAACTCAATCTTCTGATTCCACCCCTTATAGGCTAGATCTTTGTTAAAATTACATACGTATTGTACTCACTTCAACTCAATTCACCCCAATTTAGTAAATTGCTTACTTTTGTAGATATTTCTTAAATGTTTATATTTTATTTTTAAATTTATTGGAGTGACTTTGACCTGGTTTTTTAGTCACTTTAACTTGCCAGTGCAATTGGCCCTAACTCTAACCTCTGCACTGTTTAGAATCTGGACAAAGTGCTAACATGATGATATATAACCCTAACCCGAACCACTTGCTGTAATGTTTGAAACTTGATAACTCAATCGAATACTTAATTCCCATTCTCTTACTCCCTGGTCATTCCCCATTGTTAGCACCATTCCTTATCTTTGGCAGTATATTGTCCCTGGCCTCTCATTGACCATATGGCTAACTCCATCATGGAGGCTCCATGTTTGTTTAAACTTTGATAGCTTGGTTTAGTTATATACAATCACATTCTTCTTCTCTCACTAAATGAAATACTACTCATACTCCCAGTGGTTGGACGTGGATTGACACAAACTACAGCAGAACAGCAAAGCCTGCAAGTCATTCCTCATTTTAGATGAGGTTGTCTCGCGTGTATGGACACGCAGTAACTCATATCAGTTGGTGCATGCGCACCTATCATTATGCGTGAAAGCACACGTCTGTGTACGTACACGCACATTCTCGCATGTGTCTGAAGGTCAAGGGGGGGACCACTGGTAGTTGTTTATGCAGAGTGAGGAAGCAGAGAGACTGTGAGAAACTGAGTCGTCAACGCTCCGGGTTCCTCGCCTTTCTCAGCCACCAAGGAGGAAAGCGTCTGTGCAGATCTACTCGTTGAGCAGCTGTAAAAATAAAAATCCAGGGGGAAAGTATGATTCATCTGACAGAGGACAGGATTATTCCAAGCTGTAGATACTGCTCCATCATAAAGAGGATCTACCTGATGTCACCTTCTCAGGCCATATCAACAGGCACTTACACCAAGTTCATGACTCAAAGGAGAGTTGTCCTGCACAAATGTTTGATTGCCCTTCTACAACGACTGTCCTACAGCATTGATACGTGCAGTACATTGAAAGTGGTTTTCCCCTTGAAGTCGCACAGAGTGATTCATTGTGGTACTAGAATGTTGTATAAATGATAAACGTATATAAATCATAAAAGCTCCCCAAAGAATTTCATAATAACATGCCTGTAAGCTATAACAGCCTCTTGAACTGGGAATATTTTTGCAGTCTTATCTTTCTCAAGTTTATACAAATACATACAAATATGCTATTATTTACCCCTGAAATGAGGGCTTTCCAAAGTACACAGCCCACTCTCTGGGTCACTCTTTGGCTTGGCCCAGCACCCCACCTCACACACAGGCTTTGGTGGTGAGGGATTTGATGCATGATAGATACACAGAAGCCACTTTCTCTATCCAGGTCTCTAGCAAAGGTCTCCAGTGAGCCTGACCTAAGAGGAACTAAAGGAACTGCCTAAGAGGAACTAAATTGGCCCTGCCCGGGTTTTGGTTTGTTCTCTAGCCTTGTGTCGGCCACTGACCTATAATAAGGCCTCCTGCTAGCATCGCTAAGGCAACAGGGTGAGTGGAACAGAATTTACAGTGGACCAGTTTAGGTGAGTTTGTTGATCAGTGTGAGATTAATTTGGTTCTGTTCCGGCAGGATGTCTTAATAGAGCCTATTCACGACAGATGTGTTGTATCTGACAGACCGGAGCTGGTCCCGTTGGACGTGGAGTGATGCTTCTTGATGTGCGTCTTCATCAGCACAGGTGTTGACCTAGCTGACTGAGCAGAAGCCTGCAAACGCCCGACCTTCTGACTGAATCAGAGGTGGTGTTGTCTGTGTCAGCCAGACCAAGAGGTGATCCTACTGAATCAGTAGCCGTGTTCTCTTGGTGGAACTGTCCTGTCCAGCGGGGAGTAGATCAATACCGGTGTTGTGTGGCGGTGGGACAGCAGGGAACTGGATCAGTACCGGTTCTGTTCTAGCCACCGTGGGTCAATGCTGCACACTCTCTGTGGCTGGGCTAAGGCTGTATGAAAGGCTTCTTGCAGGGGTTGTACAGAGCGTCATTCTTCTCACCCTCATCTGAGGCTGACATCCGAGGGGGAAGCCCAGGGAGCAGGCAGGCTGAATGTTTTTCTATCCCCCTGGTAGGAATGGACGTATCGGGTGCTGTTTTAATGCGTTTAAAGTAGAAAAACAAGGCTGCGTCCAATGGCCGAAGGTAGAAATGACAAGGACAGTAGTGAAAACAGACTGGCTTTTCCCTCTGTTGCGTTGGGAGAGAAGAAAAAACATCCAGTCCAATGCCAGACTCATCATTAATGCCCCAGGGTTTGTTTGACTTATTTGCCCAATTTGCCATTTCCCCAAGAATCTTAAATACCCCTACACCCTTGGCCTGCACAGGGACAGCCCATTGCACAAATAGTCCAACTCAATAGGAACCCACTATCCACAAACTCGCTTTCTCCTCCACTGTGGTTGAGTTAGGCCCAGATGGGTCAAAGTGAGCATTCCACGAATAGTAATACACCTCTGACACCTTCTCCCACCTGGTACCCTTCCCCCACAGAAAGCAGCCCCCTCCATTTTTTCTTCACTGGAACTCTCCTCCGCCACACCCCGGCCCAACTGTGACTCTTGGGGTTTCCCACGCTGGGACATCTCTTCTTACAGGAAGCTACAAAAGTCACTTACTCATAGAGCTTGTCTATAACTGTTTTACTCAACTCAGAGTTGTCCTTTTATTTGTAACCCTTGCTCCTCTCTTTCCACCTTATATAACGAGGCAGATGCCAGAGGTGTGGCCATGCCAGGCAGACAGACACCAGCCAAATACATGACACCAGCAGGCTTCACATTCTCAGGCCGGCTGACACAGCACACCTCTCAAGCACTACTGGAAAGAAGGAATGACTGGTCAGTTGATATTAGTAACTCAGAGTGGGGAATATTTGTGAATTTTCAAAGAAAGCTATCCTAAGGCTGGTAGGGAAGAAGAAGGGAGGAGCATTATAGGGAAAATGAATAGGGTCCTGTGCTCAGCCCTGGGGCGGACTGAACCCCTCTGTTTGGGCTTTTTTCGGCTTTGGCACACAGGGCAGACTGTGAAGATTGGGTCGGAAGCAGGAAGTGGTGGTGTAAGGTGATCCGCAATGCAGCACAGAGCCTCTTTTCAACAGCTGAGCCATTGGTCACTTTCTGTACAGCGACACAACAGGTAGTCCTCCAAGACCCAGGCAGCGCATGCAGCCTGTAGTGAGAGAAGGGGAGTGAGAGACAGTGGCTGGGTTCCAAATCGATCCCTCGGTCACTACGTAGTGGACTCACTCAGGTGTCGGCTTCCTGTAGGGTTTCCAAATCGCATCTGGAAATTGATGCACTTCATCATCCACTACAAACTTTTAAATGTAGTGGGGGAAAAAAAAAATATATCCAAGATGTAAAGGGGTTCTACAGCAGGAAAAGGTGAAAAGGAGTTGAGGAATAGGTGTGTTTTTTTTCTCATGCCACATTGTACTATGCAGTATAATAGTATACATGTGGAATAGTTTAGATTGCTACTGATTGACTATATAGATTTTACTAATCATTTGGAAACAAGAGACCAAGTCAAAAGAGTAAAAAGATGAAACAAAAACAAAAATGTATGAAGTTTAAAGCAGAAGTGCACTCTTGTGTAGAGTCACATCGTCTCCTGCAGTCAAGCTTGTTGTTGATGCCATCTTGTGAGGAATGATGAACAAATGCTGATGGCAGATACAAGCAACAATCAATCCAATGTACAAACACTTTTATTGCAGAAGAACCTGTTGATCCTGTCCCAGGTCCTGGGCCAGACTGGCAGGCCAAGCCCCGGCTACTGGAATCTGTCTCTTCCTTTCTGGGTTTCCTTTTCTCTTCCTTATATTTTCCTTCTCCCCTCCGTTCTGACTCTCAGCTTCCCAGGCGACGTAATTGTTGGAGGTGAAGTGCGGAACTGTTATATCTGATTTCATATCCTCCAAGGTCATCATCTCCTCCCGCTAGGCATTTAAAGATAATTTTTGCAGCTGCAAATAAAAAAGGGCCTCTCTCTCTCTCGCAAAGGTGGCCCATCAGCAAGGCACTCCATTTAAGCACCCGGCAGGAATGCAAAGCACTCCAACCAGTCCATCACTTTCCCCCTTCATTCTGATTTAATTGTCTTGGCTATTTCCAAACCATTATCATAAAGTGGTTTTGAGCAGGGGGAAATACCATTTTGGCTCCCACAGTGTTAAACAAACAAACACTATAAAAGGATAAAGTTAGAATCCTGGTGAAACATCTCTAAATGAGAGCCTAACTAAGCTGCACTTACTATGAATGAGGCTTTTGTTTAAATATGATTCGTTGTTATTGTTTCCAAGCATTACTTTTAGGTGTAGCTAGACTGCCCAGGCGGACCAAAGTGTGGACGCCTAAGATAGCAACAATTTGGTGTGTGCGTGTGTGTGTGTGTGTGTGTGTGTGTGTGGGAGAGGGTTGGGGTTGGGTGGGGGGTAGACTCCTGCAGTAGCTCGGGAGCTGGAGTGTCTGTTGCTAAGGAAGAGTCTGTGGGATATGCAGACTGTGTTCCTGAGACCGTTGGTGGGTTGTGGCGCTTTTGACGTAGATAAAAGCGTGATGGAGCGACCCGGTCCGGTCTGCGGCTCTGGCAAACAGCTTAGCGCCGGTGAGCGTTTGAAGGTCTGCCCAGTACGGGGCAGCTCGGAGGATCGAGACTCAACAGAGAGTAACTTAGACACAGACAGAACCACGCACGCCGTCCCAACATAAACACGGTGAATCAGATGGAAAAAGCCCTCGTAACGGCCGACAAACAACTGCTTTTTAGTGACAAGTTTCTTAAATAGCGTGTCGCGCGCTGACATAGAGCACTTAGACAAGCCGTGGCCGTAATTAGGTCATTTGGACAGTTCCTCGTACTATTTAAGAGCAGGCACGGCAAAATGGGAAAAAAACGGTATAAAGTGACTCACACACACTATGCCCGGAATTCCCTCTTTGCCGTTGGCAAATCAGACCGCTGAGTTTGGCGTGGACGCAAACTGGACCGAAACGTGAAAGAGTAATAGAAAAAAAAAAAAAAAAAACACTGGCCGTGTCTCTTTTCTTGGGGTTTGGTGTACTTCTGGGAAAATATGGATAGCGTCTCCGAAAGTACTGTTCGCTGTATATATCCGCCCCTTTTGTGTCCGACTCAACTCAGCTTGTCTCTGGATTGCGCAAACGCAGGATAGAGAGATTTCCGATGAGAGAGAAAAGGGAATTGGCAGAGTGGGGGAAAAACAAGAAAAACAATGTGGGACAACTTTAACTTTTACAGATTTGCGGAGCGTTTTACCTGCCATGTTTGAAACACATGAGGGGTTGTTTTCTGGGATATAATTTTTTTTTTCCATTTTGCCCTCGACTTTTACTCCCGTATAGTTTTCTTTGAATATTCGTGCTCACCCAAGGCTACAGGAAATGCATTACTTCCTCTGCATCCACACGTCCCCCTTTTGCTCTGACTGTGTGTCAGCCAGTCGATGCTGTTACCCAATCAAGGTTCAAGCCCTTTAATCCATCTGCCGAGGCTCGCTAAATGTACCACTGTGCAAAAACGCATGTGTAATTATCACATACTCATACATAAAACCCAACTGTAAAAGACACACTCACAGAGAAATACAGTTTACATACACACAATTAAATCCCAGCAAATGTGCAAATGTACTCGGTGACACCTGATTCATGCACATAAACCCGTAACAACCTCTCCCACATGTTTTTTTGCTCCTCTGATTGCAAACATAAACACACATCAAACACGTCTTTATATATCCACCGGCTCTGTAGGGTGACGGGGGAACTTTATTCATGAGCATCAACTTTATTTCATTTGGCTGCGAAATGTGCGACTTTTTTCATGTTCTTGAAAAAAAAAAAAAAACTCCCATTCACATGTCGGGACTTGATGGATTGACCGATACAAATGGTGGAAAGTTCTCCCTCAAAGCTTTACAGGCAAAGGTCTAACCTGAGGTCAAAGGTTATGAGCGCAGGTTTTGGACCATACATAAAGCGCACCATCCCTCCCAGGGATGATATTTAACACGCCACATCCAACCAGTCCCATCTTTCACACCGGGCCTGGAAACGCAGATGGAATGTGTCTTTTTTGAACAAGAGTGAACTTGATCGCTGTAGAACTATACCACAGATATGACCTATATATGTTCTGATGGATGCGTGACATATAGACATGTATACGGTTTCTCGTGCTGCCTGTTAAGATCATTATTGAACTGTGGTGACTCTGTACGCTGGATATCTCCAGGAGGCATCGCGGTCACACACACCTATGGAAACCGAATATAAAGATGCAATATGGAAAAGTGCTGTTTATTCATGCCCCAGCAGGGCGAAGGGACCGCCGTCAAAACGCTTGGTTTAAGTGACAGAAAGATGCAGATATGCGCCAAGCCGCCTGCCTGTGCTTGCCGGTCCCAGAGAGAGTGCAGTATTGTTGATTGGTGCGACGGGTGGTGGGGGGCACGGGGTCAGCGAGGCGGGTGGGCCTCTGCCTCCT
>OMKR01074500.1:0-10361 GCA_900302355.1 Cyttopsis rosea
ACAACTTGTGTGTGTGTGGGTGTGGGTGTGTGGGTGTGTTGTGGGGGGGGGGGGGGGGGTCGGCACCATGTGGCACGTGTTAACCTTTAATTTGAGGAGAATGCACATGGAGAATTAACCGTCGTCTCAGCAGTTTTTATTTGGTCCCTAATATTGGGTCGTTGTGCTCGTTTTGTTGTGTGTAGTATTGATCTGCATAGGCTGCTGGGGGTGATATCAGCTAATTCATATCATCCTCCATGTCGGAGCTGAGCCGTGAAACCGACAGGGACACACCACAGACACACACACACACACACATTTTTTGTTTCAATTACCCGTCCGTGTCCAGGGTCTCGCTTGCGTTGGGGAGAAGAAAATAATATTAGTGCCGGAAGTAATGACATGACATACACCAGGGAAACCAAATGCCAAGTTATTCTCCTTTTAATCTTTAACACAGTTTTTACCAAGATTAGGAAAACATATACATCAAATCGTCCCAAGGCCTCTTGACCCCCACTGAGATCTCTGGCGACCCCCCGTGGGTGTCTCGGACCCCAGGTTGGGAATCAAATAGCCTAAGAGAAATTAGATTAAATCTAGTTTAACAACTCGTGTGTGGAGCATGTTTATTATTTTTCAGTGCTGATCAATGACTCTTTACTTGTTTGTGTTCCTCTAATGCCTCAAACTAAACTGTGGATTTAACAATTTCTTTTCTGTGACAAGCGGTGGCCTTGTGGTTCTGGTGTTTCATGCAGAGCAGAATAAGTAAAGAGGAGCCAGTGCTATGTTATCTTCTGGGGAACAGAGGAGGAAATCATTTCCCTCCAGTTCCCATATTGTTATTTTGGGCACGACCACATCCTCCTCCGCCGCCATCGGACACAATCAAAGCGTGACACAGGCGAGGATGAGGCTCTTCTATTTAAATGGCCGTCTATATCCGATGATCTCCTCATCAAATCCTAATGAAATTATCAAGGCTCAATGCAATGTCGCGCTCTCGCTGTTACCACAGCACTGGGGATTTGATTACACACCATCAACCATCCTCACATTCATCAATCCGTCCGTCAGTCCTTCTATCGATCTATCCATCCATCCAGCGGTCTAACCGTTAAAGGTGCAGTGTGTAGAATAGCGGCCACTAGCGGTGAGGTTGCAGATTGCAACCAAGTGAATTCCCCTCCGTGTCCGACGTGGCGCAAAATGGCGGCGTCCGTGTAGGAGAAGCTACGGTGGCTGCGAAACTCGCTAAAAACGCGAAAGTCCCTCTGTAGAGCCAGTGTTTGGTTTGTCCGTTCTGGGCTACTGTAGAAACATGGCGGCGCAACATGGCGGCGCAACATGGTGGCGCAACATGGTGGTGCAACATGGCGGTACAACATGGCGGCGTCCGTGGAAGGGGCTCCAGCCCCCATGGAGATATAAACGGCTCATTCTAAGGTTACGAAAACACAACGATTCTTATTTTCATGGGATTATACACTAATTAATACATATATAGGAATATTATATTCCAGATGCAACTAAATTCTACACACCGCACCTTTAAATGAGAATATATGACCTGACACACTGAACAAACTTTAACCTTTATTTTTGGCTTAGACTTTGGCTAGAGATGCACTACTTAGGCATTGAACTTTGGTATGGAATGCTGTTGAAGCAATTCTATGTCGTCATTATATGAGAAAAGATGCACAAATAGTAGACTGCCATAGTATTTAAGCTACATATTCCTATTCATAACTTTTTTTCCTCTTTTGTTTTGAGTTCAGAACCCTTCCCAGCAAATTACAGCTGATCCTCGCAGCATGAAATCGGTGGAGCCACAACCATGCGTGTCTAAATCCCGGTCCTACGTCAAAACATGTTTCGGCTCGCTGCCAATCCTCTTCCTCTGAGTTTTAGCGCCCATTTAGCTTCGAGAAACCCTTGGGGTTTTGGGGCCTTTTATCCCTTGAGAAATGTCTGAGGTCATTCGGGAAAAATATAGTGTTGTTAAGTCTACATACTGTCTGCACGTAGCGCCGAGCTAGGTCCCTGCAGTATATGACTCGACCGGAGTCCCTCTGCAGTAGCTAATCTTCACTTAACACTTCACCAAAGCAAAAGTCGTTTTTGTGCCAGGAGAGATTATATCCACTCCATAAACGATTATTTTCTTTTCCTGCATAAACAATTGGGGATGACGGGGGTGACTGACTTCTAAGGAGAAGAATGCTCATCATTTGGACGCTATTCATTTGTAAACAACGTTATTTGTGAAATATGGTCTCTTTGTTTACATGCTGAGGGTCTGTTCAAACCAGACAGTATCACTCCGCCTGTAGTGTGGAGTGCGGTTCAAATTAAGAGTACCTTTTTGTAACTTGTGATTAACAACTTCCAACTCATTTAACAGTCTACCAATCCTGGAGTTCTCAACGTGGGGTCTGGGGACCCCCCAGGATCCTTGAAAGGCTCCGACGGGTCCCCGGCAAAATAATGAATCGTTAAACATCAATCAAAAGGCTATTTCAACACTTCTTATTCGCGCATTTGTAAACCAGGGCCTCGTTCATAATTGCACATTTCTATTAAACAACCTTAAAAAAACGCATCAGGATTTATTCCAGTGAGAAGTGGCAATGCTACAGTAGTGGCAGTGCATACAAAACAGTTTTGATTAAATAAAAAGGAGGAAATGTGGTTTGTTATGGGAGGCTGGCGGGGAGAATATGACCCAGTAGCCTTGACCTAGTTGGTTGTGCTAACGTTTAACACATTCCTGCCCCACTTCAGCAAGTCACAACAAGTCATTTATACTTCCCGAAAGATTTAAATACATAGGCTTGCATTCACGTAACGAACTGAGGGTTATATATTAACGTTTTCTCTATAGCTGCGTGAACATAGAAAATACCATCCGTGTAGTATTTTGCCGTTTAGGCGAGAATATCTGATGTTCTATTTTAATCTTTGCATGCTGCTGGTTAAGCTTCAAGCCTGAGCTTTGCCCGAATCTGCTTCTTGGTAGTTATGTCACAAAAGAGAGACTGGGGGGTGCGAGGGGATTGGGCAGGGCCTCAGCTGTTCTGTTTTAGATGTGAGGCAGAGAGTTTCACTAAGAGGTACCAGTCCGGGGTCAAAGGTGAAGCGATAGAAGTCTGTGGCACTTCCATCCCGACCCTGATATACTGTAAAGCTGGCTAAGCCCGATAAAACCAAGGACTGCGGTTTCACTAATTACACAAAACACATGCTTTTACATAAGGGAAGCAGAGGAGGAGGAGTGATGCAAAGTTGGGGAGAAAATGACCTTGATTGAGACACATTGTTTCCCGCGTAAATGAAAATCCAGCCTTGCAGTGATAAACAATAAAATATCAACAGAATTTGTCTGGATTTTGATTTACAAACGAATTAACGGCAATTTAGTGCAGGAAGATACGCCGAATAGAAACGACAAAGGATTTGTCCAGGTGGTGGTATATCATTCTGTCCAGACTCTGTCCAGAGTCTGTAGTGCTGGGCATTTTTGGTGGGTGGATACTACATTTAGACTCTATAGTATGACTGTTTATCACTGAGGTCAGTGGCTGCATAAATCCACCATTCAGCCTTAAATCCAAGGCAAACATGGCTTTGCCTGTATAAACAAGGTTGTACGTGCTGTAGAATGGATGATACACTATACAGTATATTATTATATTGTTGTCAAATGTATTATATAGTTTCTAGATTAATGCGAATGTGAATGCAGTGATGCAACAGATTGTCCAAATGTTTGGACATTGTGATTTTGCAATCGCAATACAATGCAAATCAACCACTCTCCACAATATTTACAAGAGTTTAAAGGTGTAGTGTGTAGAATTTAACAGCATATAGCGGTGAGGTTGCAGATTGCAACAAACTCACTACCCCCTGTAGGAGAATCTACGGGGGCCTCTCTAGAGCCAGTGTTTGGTTTGTCCTTTCTGGGCTACCGTAGAAAGATGGCGGTGCAACACGGCGGCCTCCGTGGAAGAGGAACAGCCACTTATGGAGATATAAACGGCTCATTCTAAGGGAACGAAAACACAACGATTCTTATTTTCATGGGATTCTACACTAATTAAAACATACTTATGAATATTATATTCCATTTCTGCCAAGTCCGTTCCACTAGATGCCACAAAATTCTACACACTGCACCTTTAAGCTCGCATTAAACGCTTAAACTTGTCGCCCCCTCCCCCGGAAAGACAGCGCCTATGTCACAGTCACAGTCATACAGTATAGGATTTAATTTCATTTTTTGTGGAGGTTAGAAGGGACCTCAAAAGGTTCCTTTGTTCACCGACGATGGATCCGGTGTTCTGGGAAGCTGCTTTTACCTGTATGAGCATCCAGGTGAACTGGCTGAGGTGGAAGTAGTGGGAGAAGAGCGCCAGAGCTGCACAGCTGTCCTCCGGAAACATGCGTCCGCGGAACGCCGACACCAGGAAGCAGATCTGAAGAGAAAAAGAGGACGATGGGGAAAACATTTAGGGAGAACATTAAAGACTTTTTCGACTCAATTCCCATTCTGCGCGACACATCCTCTCGTAAGAAGTTTGATGACGTCAACGCAACAATACACAAGGTGCAGATTTGCGGTGACGGTGATTTATTGTCTGGGTTCAGTTTAAAAAAAGGGGGTGATAGTGCCGATTCACCCTGCAGTCTCCCTGATGACCAGTTACATCACAATGCAGCATCCTACGCAGCGGGGACCAAAATAAAATAAAACAACAAGTACACGGCCAAATGTTCCTATCCCATCATCTCCTACACAGGAGTGTGTGTGTGTATGTGTGTGTGTGTGTGTGTGTGTGTGTGTGTGTGTGTGTGCGCGCGCGCGCGTGAAAGGACACAGCCTTGTGTTTGCCAATATCTGCGTGTGTGACAGACAGAGAGAAAGAAAGGAACAGATAGAGCGGGGGAAAGAGAGAGAGAGAGGGAAGGGTGTAAGGAAGGAAGGAAGGAAATAGAGCTCAGTGCAGAGTGAATCAGGGCCAAACCTTTAATTTTACATTTGACTGGTAGTGGGAGTGTGTAAAAAATAAAAAATAAAAAATAAAAGAGAGAGAGAGTGAGAGAGAGAGAGAGAGAGAGAGAGAGAATATAAAGAAAACTCCAAGGCCAGCTGAAAATACTCCCGCCCCTCGGAGAGCTTCATTAACCTCTGGCACAGAGAGAAGAGTAGGGGCGTCGCCAACGCAGACAGGTAGTTATATTATGTAACCCGCCCCCATGACACCGGGACCCAAAAATGAGAGAGAGGGAGGAACAGCAGGACCGGAATGCGCCGGATTTACCGCGATCAAATCGAACAGCTCCGAAACCGCCGGCCACCGACGAATATACAGTAAATAGAGGGCGAAATGAGGGCTGGAGAGGAGAAATAAATAGGGGCGCAGGCAGGGCCGAGGCCTCCCCGGAAGCACCGCGTCGGTCTCGGGTTGTCCCCCGGGGGACCCGTCTCTTCCGCCGGTTTATTCCAGCCACCTATTTACCACATATTAACCTATGTAAAGAACGCCCGAGGGCGCAGAATGAAACTACGCAACTCCTTCTCGCCTCCTTTTGGAATTCATTTAGACGCCCTGCTCCACCTGTGTGTTTGTGTTTGTTGTGTCTGGCGAGAATCTCAGCCACAAGAGTCAACCACATCCCTAATGAATAAAAAGAAAACCATCGCCGACGGGGTTTTTAACGACAACAAGGGCTTTTACAACGCGATCATCTCCAGTAGTTCGGAGTTTGACCAAGTATTCGGTTCATTTCCGTTCCCGATGAAGTCGGGGACTCGGGCTGGGTTCAGGCTGCAAACCTGAAAAGTTAGCGCATTAGACCCAACTCGGGATTCAGAGGAGACCAAATACCTCATTCCTCTCTTCGTAGATGATTACCAGATGATACCGATGACCGGATTAATGATTAAATGTACAGTATGGTTTTGGGAACATTTATTATTATTTATTTACACCTGGCTTCGACTTGCACTCATGTGAACTCACGTGAACGAGAAGCGTCTCCTCTCTTCTCAATATGCTGTGACTTATTTTTATGGTGTAACTGCTTTTTTTTTTATTGCCACGGCAAATGCCAAGAATCATGATTGTGAATCAGTTTTATTTTCATTTCAGGTTTTAGCAGCTGGCTCCCGTTTGCAAGGTCAGGAATAACAGACAACTGAGATCAATCGGTTACTCAGTTTATACCGGACAATATCCTTGTAACTAGCCGGCAACCCCGATTACACGACCGGTGTTTTGTTTTTGTTTTTAAGGAGGAGGAAGGAGGAATCTGCTGAGGTTTGACGGGACGGATCTCTACAAAACAAGTCACGCCTCAGGCATCGCCTGGCGGTTTCGCTCGTCAGAACATACCGTCGCCACGGCAACCGGGTAAACAGGTCGGGCCCTCGCGGCCTGTGCTTGGTGAAACGACGACTGCTCTAATCTCAGGAAGGGGGCCCGGCTCGTTGGGCGGCGCCAGCCACGCCGCTCTGTTGTCGTTGGGGAGACGATCACCGATATCTTCTCTCGTGCTTATCATTCCCATTTAAAGCGGAGACTCTATCTAGATGCACTTTTACATTTCTGAGGTAGAATGGATTATGTTTTGGGGGGGGGTGGCAATGAACACCTCGCCAACAGTAAAACTTATAATATGATTATGCCATTTGTGTCCCTTTATCACACATTGCCAAATGCCTAACACCCAATGTCACCCGAAAACCAAACAAAGTAATGTCCTCTATATTTGTTCATTAGTTTTTGAGAGCCTTTTAAAAATCGTCGTCTCCGGGAAGTTATTTTCTCTTTTCCTGTAGAGGTAGAGGTAAATTCTCCCGGCCAACCCTATTCCCCTACTGACCAATAAAACATGCCGATTATACTCTTCCTCTTGCCCCGCTCACCGTATTTTGGGAATCTCCGTGAAAACCCCTGACTGACCATTCCCGGATTTTCCACAGAGTCACGCCTGTCCTATGTCTCCCGGTGGAGTAAACAGGGAAAAGAGAGAAGGCCCTTCTTTTTCCTTTTCTTTTTTTTCCGACTAAACACTGACGAGTGCAGTTTCCCGTCTGTGCTTCCGCGACCTGTAGAGTGTGAGCGGGTGGGACCGCACAGGAAGGAAACTGGTGCCTGAGCGGCCTGGAGGAGCGCCAGAGCGCTGGGGCTGAAGCTGATCAGGTGGCTTATGGGAAGCAAGATTATGGGGAGCGGTGGTTTGTTTTTCTTATGGTTTTTTTTTTTTTGGCTAAGCGAAAACCAAGGTTTTCCAAGGGCACAGCATGACATGCAATCTATCCCCCTCATAGGCAAAACACGGAAGGAAGGGCAAAATGTATCTGTCATCTGTGCGCACACACACACACATACACACACGCACAAACACACACACACACACACACACAGAACCACACACTTTGTATCTTTGTATTATATCCTTTCACCACCTTTTATTACAAACGTAAATTGGCCTAGCAATAACAACAAACCCAGTAATATAATCACTTAACAGGGAGAAGGCAACTGGTGTGTGTGTGTGTGTGTGCATGTTTATGCATATGCGTGTCTATGTGTGTGTGTGTGTGTGTGCATGTGTGTACGTGTCCTCCGGGGTTCAGGACGGGAGATTAGATATCTCAGGTCAATAGCAGGAAGCTAGCAAGGTGGACACGATGAGACTGGATCAACAGATCCCAGCGCAGGGTGTAAACTAGACCCTGTCTGCACGACAGGGAATTCCTAAAAGCGCCGGCTGAAAAATGAGTCGAAAGAATAAGATCATTAATTATACACACGTACACAAAGGTATCGAGGACCTTGACCTAACCTTACGGTGTATTGCTTTTGTAACTAGAAATTGTGTAATACCGCTCAATACCTGCTCACTCACTCAGGTGCTTTATACAGACCAATTAACAAAGGGGGATGTTTGCTTCAGTCACTTTGAACCATAGTATTTGTCCATAGTTAATTTGCTTTTCATCGTAGCAGTTAGTGGATGAAGCAGCACCGCATGAATGACATCATGTCATGGACTGCTCTCCGGTCAGGGCCAATTTTATCGCCGTTCCAACAGACAGAGAGTGCAGAAATACTCAAACCGTCACGATAAAACAGCATTCACTCGACAATGCTCAAAACCAAAACGCAAACAAACAGGAAACACAAACTAAAAGTCCCATGTCAATCTGCCTGCCCCCCGAATGCCATCTTCAAAAATAGACGACTCGAGACAGACTCCAGAGTAGCAGGAGCTGGAAGGGAACAAAGGCGTGACAACGTCCGTCTCTTTTGAACCATCGCATTGACTTACTTTGCTTTTGGGCTCTATGATGTCTATCTTCCCAAGTACAGTATAAACCTTTGTCTATGTGCATGCATGTATCTGTCAGCTGCAGTATTTGGTATGAACGCAGAGGTGGGCAGAGCATTCAAAGATTATACTCGATTATCATCTGGTAAATGTTTAGTGAGGCTAAGCAGGTATGGAGGAAAACAGCTGCTCCAGAACTTACTTTGAGTCAAATCTGTTCCATTACCATGACCATCCACAGGACCACCACAGGGGAAGGAGGTTTCATGTTGAGTTCGGAGATCGAGTAAATGGTTCCAAGCTATTTCGTGTGTTTAAAAGGTACTCTAGGGGCTGCCGCTTGCATGTGTGTGTGCTTGCTGGACTCTTTTAAGTTTCTTAGCGTAAGGTGGACTCTTGAATACGTCCCGCCAGTCAAAGAGTGGCCAAGGACATTGCTAGACGAGGGAGGGGCAACGAGCAACACAAATAATAACCTGTATATCTGTATAAATGAAGGTTGACGTGTAATATCAGGAATGCTGACAGGCTTGTTGACCAATGAATGTACTTAAAAATAAACATCTATCAGAGATGGGGTGTCATTAAGACTTTGTGACAAAGTACCACCTACCAGAGCCTGCAGGCCTTTCTCCCACTTGCTGTTTATCACTGCCTACATGCAAACGTCTTGAATTTCCGACTTGACTGATTGTGACAGGACGGTTGTTTGACAGCCTCTCATCAAAAAAGGTCGAAAACACTTTGAACACCCATGCCATATCCATTGAAGAAAGACAATATTGCCAGATGGATATCATCTGAATCTGTGCCGCCGATGGCTATCTGTTAAAGGGATTAGACAGTTGTCTCTGTGGATGTGGCCTTGTTCTGTTCAAAACAGAGACAACACAGGTAGGGGTTAGGATTTTGGAGAATGAATAAAGGAGGAGGCCGATCTCAGAGGTCTGCTTGGGGGGGCTGTTGGTTGGGAGGACACGGCTACGGATGTGGCCATTGTTCTTTCCAGCACAATGTACAAATGACACACTTGTCAATGATAGCAACGCTGATTAGCGTTGGTCATGGTGAACCGCGGCGGCGGGGGGGGCAGTGACATGTACAGATGTAGCTTTAATCAGACTCCTATCTAGTCCAGTGTTTTCTGTCCCTGGGCGTCCTTTGTGTGAGGGGCCAAGGAGTCGACCTGTCTAGACCCTTAGGCTGCTTAGACAATTATTCAGAGCAGCGCCTGCCAGGTGCTGCAGGTCTCTAAGTACAAGCCACATCTATGCGTTTAGTGTGGGGGGGGCCTGTATGTGAATGCATGCGTGTGTGTTTGTGTATCTGTGTGTGCCGGTTTAAGAGCTCGTTCTCCCCCGGCTTGGTAAAACAGAAACCGCAAACGCACACGCCCACACAAACAACTGAAACGGCTCTAATTTATGATCCCCGGGTACAAAGATTACCTACAGTATCTAGAGGCTGCATCACTCACACGCGATTGTGCCCACACACACCCAGGAAGCGGAGAGGACAGAGGAAGAAATGCAGACCGAGAGCAGAAGAAGGAGGCAGAAAGAGGAGATTCGGGGGTCAGGAGCCTTCGGCAATAAATGTAAAATATACATCTTTCCTCATTGGGATGCTTTGTTTGGCATTGTCATCAGACTCAGGGCCTCAGACTCCAGCTGAAGGCAAACCCAGTCAGAGGACCTCCTTTGTTTTGTGCTGTTGTTATTGCAATCTGCAGGGGGGTGTTTTTGCGATGTTACGTTTGCGATGACGTGATGTGATTTTAATGCCATTTGAGCAACAGTTTGGTCCGTTGCCTTGCTTACAGAACGTTTTTCAAAAGTTTTGCAACCTTTACGTCGATCTTCATGGCAGTGTGCTTACACTGTATGCCATGCAATACTACAACTCAGATACTACATATAAATGACATATAGTGTACATCTTAAAGAATATATACGGAAGAATGCAATTCAGAGAATGACACAATCGTAAACACAACGATACGAGGGTGCAGATGCTTTGCGCAGTGGATGCAG
>OMKR01074501.1:0-10100 GCA_900302355.1 Cyttopsis rosea
AAAGAAGAATGCAGCGACCAGGAGCCGAAACAGAGTCTCTATTGACACAGCGATGACACAAGAAGAGGTGGGTGGGGCTTAGATCAGTTTGCTTTGGTTGGAGGTAATTAGACACATTGATAAAGGAAATAATAAGGCTTTCTAGACAAGAAAAAAGCACATAAAACATGGAATATTGACAAACTCGGGGACTCGTGAACATATTTAAGCCAAGACGTCGAATGAAAAACAGAATAGGAGGAAGAAGCAAGGTCCAAAGGGCCTGAACCGACCACATCCATCACATGGGAGTCCTGCGTCTCATTCCACTGCAGTGACTCTAATGAAGCTATACTATTTAAAACGGATTAAGTGGCGCTTTGTGCCACACAGGCGGGCCGCTGTCTGTCCAGACAAAAGGGGCCTCAGCCTGCCTGGACCGGGCCCAGCGCTCAGCCCCTCCCCGGTGGAAGAACTGTGTCGCACTCCATGGGAGATGCTAATTGTCCATATTGTTGTATGCACAGACATGACAGTAGGATAACAAGTGATGGTGAGAATGAGGAACCCACTCTGCCAATACCCGTTCCAACTCTGATCCAAATGAAGAGTATGGACATAGAACATTAGTTTGGGGTTGATTAGGACATAATGATCCACAATGATCTTCTCTTTTAGATGCATGTAACATGCTGTTACAGGTCAAAATGAATTCTAAATAATAATATCTGGTATGTTTGGTAGGGCTCTTATTCTTCGTTTTGTTTATCTGGGATATTCTCTGAAAATTATATTCTATTTTAGCTACTAATGTCTGACACTGAAAAACACATAGAATAACATGTGATCATGAGAACTGAGAATAACATGAGTTCGTGAGATGATCGAGAGAGATAATGAGAACTGAGCTGGGTTTAGGTCACCAGTTAACACATGCAGAACAGATGTCGGAGCCTCCAACTACGTTTTGGGGGACAAACGTAATAAAACAACTTCACTGACCCCCGAACTTCAACAACCTATTGGGTCCAACTCTGTTAGTTTCCAGTGGGTCTGGGCAGTTTGCCTTCTCATCTCCTTAGGGTAATCCCCAGCAGAGAGGGGCAGCATGGGAATCTGTAACCCAGGCTGGAGCAGGTCAAAAGGGAAGGGGTCACAGGGTCACAGGGTCACGGCGGGGTCAGAGATGGAAGCGTAAACTGAAACTCACCGTTACAACCTGGGATAGCATATGTGTTTGGGGGCAGAATGGGATGGAAGAATTTCTTATAATAATCGTCATAGGGAACTTCAAAATAGAAAGAAAGAAAAACTGAACAAAACAGAAGTTATGAACTGAAATAGAACCACAACACCAGCACCTCCAACGACTGAAACTTTCAAACAGCACTTACTTTCAATTTGGTTTTATTTCAATGCAGATTTCAAGCAGCTTTTAATTTCAACAAGGTAAGCTGCAATATAGCCGTGCAGGGCTGGGCAATGTTGACAATATCAAATATATTGAGATATTTGATAGTCCCTTTTTAACCAAATACCTCGATAATTTGACAATTATCAATATACAAAAAATATCTGAAAAACAATGATTATTAATGTGGATGTTATGACCAAGCAGGTAGATTTGTTGATTAAAAAGCTAGTGAAAATTGCATTACTGTAATGCAGCCTTAAAGACAACATTTAATTTAACAGTATATCACCTTTCTTTTCGATAAAATCCTGGACAATATCTAGTCTCATATCGATATCATAACGATACTGCATATCGCCCAAACCTAGCCGTGTAGCCATGAATACAACATGTATGATCCCATCGACTATAAATATGTACAATTTATCGTGAGGATTGACAGAAAATGTCATTGACAAACCAGCGACAGTTGAATGAATTTATTTTGTTTTCTCTCCTGTCTAGAAGCTTGCAGAGGGAAGAGAACGCTGCTGCCTGCCTGAGCGGAGTAATGATGCAACCCACTAGAAACCAATCTCCCCGTCACACCTCCCAAATACCAGCCCACCCTCCCCACCTTGCCAGCCTCCCTCAGCTGTTCCAAGAATGACATCACCTCCCTGAGATGCAGCGTGGCAGCCACCAATTTGTTCCATACCAAACCATACCAAGATACTATATCTGTCACACTGGCTCTGGAGGTTAGTTCAGCCTAGGGCACTCACAATAATTACATTTTAGTTGGCGATTAATTATCAAACACATAATTGTGATTAGAAATGCTATTGTATTCAAGATTGGAACATAACAGTTTGGGTAGACAACCCAACCCAATATTCCTCAACCCAACTGGTAGAAACTCACCCAACTCACATATCACATTGTTATCAGGTGATCATGTAATAATTGTGAGAGCTCTAGTTCTGCCTTTGATTTCTCAATGAAAGCTTGTTGTATTGTACAGCAAGACATAACCATCTTCTCTGGCAAAGCTGTGAATACCATGTGCTTTTCTCAATAGTACCAGCCCGCGCTGAACTGACTTCTTTACCAAGATACAAGTCCTCAACCTCTGCCAGGGTTTTAAGAGCGGAGCGGAGCCAAGTAAAAACAAAAAGGTAAGTAATTTGTACTTTTAATGGATTTGGAACAGCCTCGATAGCAGCGTCTATCTTGTCGGCCGCCATTGTTGTTATTACTCCTTCAACGGCGTTAGTCCTGCCCGTGGCACTGATTGGCTAATCGCTAGTCCTCAGTGGCGCTCATTGGACCGAACATTTTTTCAACCGGAGAAATCGCTGTTCCATGTCGCAATGCCAGGCTGTAAGGATCAGTCCACCCGGTGGAGTGGGGGGGTTCAAAGGTCTGGACCCAGGCAAATCCGATGCCTCAAACTGCCACTAAATTCAAAGAAAGAAGAAATGAAACACTGAGATGGATTAAATCTTAAATACTGACACAGATAGCAAAGGGTTTTCTGGCAAGTTGTCCAGTCCAGACAGATAGAATACTCCTGAAGAAAGAGACAGAGACTTTGTGAACAAGGAAAGCAATTCAATCAAGAGCAACGGTCTACATAGATCCAATAGATTAATGAAAAATGTATTGAAATATAGATGGAAATAAAAAGAAGATGCGGTTGGTTGATAAAAAGAAAACAGTTCATTTTCAGTGTTATGTCATGTAAAAACATGTAGCGCTGAGTGTTCCCACAGTTAGAAACTCCTCCATCTGTAGCAACGGACACCAACCGGCCAAATCAATTCTCACAACTCAAAAAGCATCAAAAAGCTACCCGCCAATAAATGTTCTAAAATATAACAAAATCCATCCATCACAGGCGTTATGGGGAATTGTAGATTTGTCCAGTTAAGTGTTCCAAGAGGAAAAACAACCCCTTTGATTGGCTGTTCCTCATTTTCAGAGTTTTGCAGACAATTTGGGAAGCGCCGTTTGTACCGGAGGGCAGCCATGGCGTAAAATAATTAACAAACACAAGCTCCTAAAACCAGACATTGATCGTACTGACACGACGGCCGGGTGAGTGCTGATTAGGGGTCTTCAGAATGCTTTCATGGCAGACGGGGCAGCCAGAGCCCATTACAGTAAGCATCCCGCTCGCTTCTAAATCTCATGAGCAAGCACAAGAGCAATCTCCATTTGGATCAGAGTGGAGTGCGAGGCATTTGGGGGGGTTGACAGCTGAACCACAGGATGTTCTGGTCTAAAGTCAAAGCATGTTGAGCGAGGGGGGATTCTTTTTACTGTGGGAGGTGAAGATACAAGCGAGAGACCACAGAATAAGCCAACACTGAGTTCAGGCGTACTTGTTGGTTCAAATCCCAGCTTTGGACCTCAACTACTGTACTACTACTATCCACTGGTAACAGACTGTGGTTGTATTGGGGAGCTCCCAGTATCCACCAGGAGCAGACTGTGGTTGTATTGGGGAGCTCCCTGTGTCCACCAGGAGCAGACTGTGGTTGTACTGGGCAGTAGAGTCCTGCACCAGGTCGGGTAACCACTGGTAATCCGCACAAACATGTGCAGGCAGTTTAAGCTCTGTCTTGAAACTCATGGTTTGGTTCACGGTTAGAACGCAGTCTGTACCGTTCCATTTTGATGACTAATAATATATTTGAAAGAATGGCGCCTATTAAGAGGTAAATTGAGGAGATTAGAGGAGAAAAATGTTTATTTTCATGTTCACCATAAATAATAATGATAATTTGAATAGTTTGAATATAAATTTTAATTGAATACAGGTCGGGTCGATTATGGTACTTTTCTTTGTTTTGAATATGGGTACGGTTCAGGTTAGGAATTTAATGTGAACGTAGGGGTTGGATGCAGTTGGAAAAAAGAAAGCACCCGGGCAGGACACACAACCAACGGACCGACCAACCCCCCCCGCCGTGCGATGCTCAGCAGTCCGTCCACATGTTTGTCATCAGCCGTCATCTCTTCTCCCAGCTGGATGGCGGCTCGCAGGAGGCAGCCACATAAATATTCATCCCTCCTTTACTGTCAGAATAACCGCATAACAAATCCAAGGTCCGCATGTCAGCGGGTTCAGCAGCCCTCTGGTTTAACAACCAGGGAGGTTCTCCCCTTCTTTTTGTTGTTGGGGTGTTTTTTTTTTCCCCGCTTCATCATTTGTCGGGCTCAAAACAAAGACAAGGCAGGTGGACGTCTGCTCTCTGCCCTGAAACTAGACGCTGTTTACCCCAGTAATTGTCAAAGACTGCCGGCTAGAAGAAAGTGAGGGGAAGAATACTGACTTATGTGAAGGTGAGGAACAGAAGTGAGGAACTTCTCCAAAGAGAGAGCAAGACAGACAGAGAGACTGCAACAAGCTGGTCATTTCACCAGATCCGGAGTGGCAGTGGCTTCATACTGGTTTGGGTTTCCACTGCCAGAGCCTGGTTTTTAAAAGTAACACTCTGTCTACTATAAAAAACATTCTAGAGCCGAACTACTCTGTCCATGGGTCACCAAGTCGGTCAGTGCGTTTACATGCACTAAATACCCAGATTAAGCTCAATATTTGGTATTCGTATACAAGCTCAATAAGATAATAATGCATTTAAGGAGTTCACATGTGTTTGGAATAATGCAACGACAGAAAAACCTGACTTTACATGGCGAGTGGCGTAGTCGGGTTATTGACGGGAAGCACTTGCTCTGCTGACCGAGAAAGACCTGCGTTTACAATCCTCTCGGACACTTTCTTGAATATGTCCCTGTTTCGGTTCTTGCGCCGAATATCTCGCTATATTTAGCTCCCTCATCAAACTCAAAATATAAACGGTGAGCGCGTTTGGAGACGCAGATCATATCCGGGTTAAGGTGTTTACACGCCACAATAAATCCAATGATTCAGGAGAAATCCAGGTCTGTTAATCGCCTATTTCAAATTTAACTCGATTAAGATAATCCGGGTAAGGTGTTGTCGTTTGATGAATATTGCAACATGACAGTCCCAAAATTCAATATATTGCCTCAACTCGATTGCGATTGGCTTATTCAAGTGCATGGAAATGCACCAACTGTTGACATTAGGGTAGTAAAGACAAATGGCCTTATTGTGAGATACCAGCTCAGTGAAACATATCTATCTCTCTGTCTGCCTCTCTCTCTCTCTCTCTCTCTCCCCGTCTCTCCATCCGTCTCTCCCTCCCCACATATATCCCAGGAATGGGGATAGAAAATAACATCTCTATGGCAACTGCCAGTCCGGATCTCAAATGACGAGCAGATAAAGGGGAATTGTCTTCATCCAGGTGTGAAAAACAACAGTACACAGAGGGCGGAATAGAACCAACAACCCTGGCTGTACACACTGAGCTACACAGGGCGCAGAACCCCTAACCCTGGCAATGTTAGTGCCTTGCTCTACACACAGACTAGAACATCCACAGGTTAGTCGGGAGTGGAGTAATCTGTTTTTTGGCCTCAGTTCAAGCTTCAGTCACCGCAGATTAAAAACTCTGTGCCTCACTATTTATATCACCGAGTCACACGTTAGTCGCCGAGCGGTGTCCATTCACTGTCAAAGATACTGATCGAGATTGAGAGAGGGAGAAAATGTGAAAATAAACGGGAAGGACAGTGTTATCGTACAAATGGAAGAGAGAGAGCAGCTGTAACTAGGTAAGGGTGTGTATTCTTGTGGCTGGTCACACACACACACACACACACACACACACACACATACTCCTTTTATCCAGATCCAAAGGTCAGCTCACCGCACCCAGCCTCAATCACCCGACAGCCAATACGAGACAAGAGAAGAGGTGGCTGATCTGTCCTGTCTGTCTGCGTACACGCCTGCATGTCTGTCTGCACATCCACCATGTCTGTAGTACAACCATATTCCCCTTCGACAAATGTGTACATTTGTACAACACACATACATGTGTGTGTTTAGATGATCTACACTGGGAGAGTAACGAGTGAGCTGGGTCACCAAAATATGATGATATTTCACTGTATTTGTATATACTGTATTCCCTAGATGATTTTAAAAAAAACAATAGCAATATTGCAAACAATAATTCTAGAGAATTCATACCTGTAAATCTACACACAACGCACTCACTGGCTTCAATAGAAGAAACTCTCTCCCTAAATGGTTTGAGGAGTCGCTCTGGACACAAATGGACCAATGTGGTCTGAGTTTGGGAACTGCAGCCCAGCGCTGGAACCAAACTACAGACCGGACTCTCAAAACCAAAGGCCTTGAGCCGCCTCTGCGCTCCCAGACACTGGAACAGTAAATCAAAGATCCACGACGCAGCCTTTCGCAAACCAGACTCTGCTGTAATTAGGAGTTGTGGTATGGAAAGGGAAGCAAGAGAGGAGGAGAGAAGTGATTTCTTTTCTTTCCAGTGGTGCATGGAGATCTCTCGATGAAAGAAGGGCTTTTAAAAACTGATTTCAGACACGTGACATCAAGACCGAGGAGGAGAGAGAGAGAGAGAGAGAGAAAGAATAGACAGAGAGATACAGTATGGGGGACTAATACAGTAAGGATGCCAGGTACAGTATTAACTGAATCTCTTCTCAGCATCACTTCACTAATGAAGGCCTAGTAGAGCGCGCACACTCACACGCACACGCACACACACACACTTTAGAGTTCCAGCTCGCTGCACATTAAAGAGACTCGCAGAGCAGATCCTGGACCAGTGCTGTGGAGACATTTAAGAGCGATGACTCCAGTGCTGACAACGGACACAAATGGATCATCAGCGTGTATTACACTGATGGATGTTCATATTATTCTGTTGTCCAAGTGTTCTTTCCACGGTGACCATTAGAAGTTTTCGTCCAGTCTTAAAGGGAGGGAGATACCTCCTTCTCCAGGTTTCTTTATTGTTTTACCATTTATAGAGGTTCGTGAGAGCTTCTTCCGTTTGCTGTCTGACGGCTCAGAGCTGAGCGAGTCATCAAGTTATTCTGTTATGGTGCCAGTATACTCACAACGATGACAATTTCCAAACAAAAAGACACGGAACAAGAAACAAACTGAAAACATGCAGCGTACCTGACTGTAGATATAGATGCACTGAAACGGATACTAATAATATATATCAGTCCAATACAACAATAAAACTATGTTTTTATGGAAGAGAATACCCACAATACAAAAATAACACTAAATAATAACAAACAATACAACACTTCTACAAACCAAAGATCACACTCTGAGCCCAGCAGGCTGCACAGGACGGTTCAGCATCGCTGAACACACACGCACGCAAGGAGCTTCCTCAACGCTCAGGAACTGGAGGTCAGATGAGGCTGCGGCAGTGTATTAATCCAGCACCTAATCTGCAGTGTGTCGCGCTGGACAGCTTGCTATCTGGGCTATACAGAGAGCTTAGCTTAGCATCCACACAACCAGAGAGCTCACCAGAAGACACCTGTTAGCAGAGACACCGGTAGCTTAAAAACACACGGAGGGAAACTGCCTCAATGTTCTTGTCCCAGTGTGGAGAACGTGGTTAGATGCAGAGACACGATTAGATTGACTGTATTCAACATGGAATAACATTTACACACACACACTAGGCCTATTGCAACATACATAGGACTTGTGCAAGACTACATCATTCTAAAAACAGAGGTTCTCTATGGGTCCTTCAAGAGGTTCCTGGGTCAGGCTGTTTTGATCCTAGTTTCACTTTTATCTCCCCAACTATAGTATAGACACAAAGATCATTATCTAACAATCAAGATTTTCTGATAAAACCTTCTCAAATGGAGTCTGTGGCGTAATGTGTATCAAACTGTGGGTCCTTGATATGAAAAAGCTTGAGGTGCACTAAAAGATAATGTATGATAGTACTGCCCCAGAGACACATGTGCTCAATGTCTAAGTGTCCACATGTGGGTGGATGTTGATCTTACGTATTAGGGCAAAGTGCATGTACATTCTTTTTAAAAGAACAAAAAAAAACTGCACAGCAAGTCGTCTCCGCAGCTTTCCATGAGATATCAGAAACTGTCCTGGGGCAGAGTGTGAAACATAACTAGGCTCCCATGTGGTTTACTGAGGCAATTCCCTGGCATACAATGATGTGTGTGTGTGTGGGGGGGTCAAAATCTGGGGGGTGAATCTGATGATGCTGTGCATTAAAACATCAGTTGAGCACGTAAATAATGAAAAGGGGCACCTGACCCAATTTCACCCCAATGCACTTGTTTACCATTCAACTCCACAAACAAGAGGAGGGAGAAATTACGTGTCACCCAATTTTCTTCATTTCCAAAACGCCTCAAACAGCTTTGTTCGAGAAGACGTGCAGCGGGAAATGCAATTGCGAACACAATAAAACAAATCAAAACACAGAGCCCGCTCCGAGTTTTGCACGAAGCTGCACTGTTGCCCGAGGACCCGGTGAGAAATGAGAGGAAAGCGCATCTGAAATATGACACTGTCTCTGCAGGCGGAGAGTGTACATCTGCAGCGATGTGACATATCAATCTGAGGAGGGAGTGATGGGGAAATCGATACCAACGCTGCATTTCCCCTCCTGGGGAGAGAGAGCGCCGGGTCTCCCTCTGTGTGCCTCATGAGGGGCTTGGGATGTACAAGAGACTCTTTAACATTGCATGGTATAGAAGTACATTAACATATCATTTGTCATATTATATTATTGATGTTCCCTCCTTCTGTGCACCCTTCTCAAGGTTTCTTCATTTTTTTTTTCTGGGAGTTTTTTGTGGCCCGGATGAGGGTTCAAACTAGGGGAGGCTGTTGGTTTCTATGTGAAATGTGGGTTTGTGAAGCCCTTTGAGACTGTATTGTGATTAAGGGCTGTATACATGAACTTGACTTGACTTACAGGTAAGCATAATGTGAGTTGGGTTCATTTTAGAACAAAAAAATAAAAAACGCTAAAATTCGTAAAAAATAAAAAGACAAATCTATATTAAAATCTATATAATCAACTTGAAATTGATCAATCAAGATGCACAGTCTAAATTGAGAAAACCTAAAAGACATATCGGTTTAACAAATTAAAATCCACTGATGGATTGCAGTCATCACATGGCAGGGTTAGAGTTTTAGATCATAAATGTTGACCCTCATATAGAACAAGAATCAGAAGACACAATGCCAATGCTGGAACGAATTAAGATGCACAAATTCAAAATTTGTCCTAATTGGGATGAAAATCAAGACCTGGCTTAGACTGCAGACACAGTGGCCAAGTCAGCCCAGTAAACACCTCCATCCAGCATGAGGGACTGGACTCAACCTGCTGCAGCCCTTGGTCTGGTCTGCTGCACCCTCCCCCAGAATAGAGCTGCAACAACTAACGATTATTTTCATTACCTATTAATCTGCCGATTATTTTCTCGTTTAATCGATGAGTTGTTTTGTCCATAAAACGCTGAAAAACGCCGATCGCTGTTGTCCAAAGCCCGAGGTGAGGTCCTCAAACGTCTTGTTTTGCCCACAACCCCAAGATATTCCGTTTACTGTCACACAGGACGAAAGACTGGAATGAGAGAATTTGGAAATTTTCTTCTTTAAAATAAACCAGACTCAAACCGATTAATCGGTTATCAAAATAGTTGCCGATTAATTTAATAGTTGGCGACTGATCGATTAATCGACTAATCGTTGCAGCTCGACCGCAGAAGCTGCAAACTA
>OMKR01074502.1:0-15019 GCA_900302355.1 Cyttopsis rosea
CGTGACTCAAAGTCTTTACCTGCGTCGTTCACGATAATGGAGGCGGCTCCCGTGGCTGCATCCGAGGCCTGCCCCACAAACTCTGCACCGAGACAAAAGGAATAGATGGAAAACTGGGGTAGAGATTGGAGGGTGAAAAGTCAAGTCGGGTCAAATTTAAAAAAAAGAGAAGAAAAAAAAAAGACAAAAGTGCGACCAAGGGGCTACAGTACAGTCTAAAAGAAGAAATGACTAGAAAATGAATACACAAAATAAAGACGCATTACAAGAGACACGGGACACTGTACATGACAAAACATGCACATGACATACATTAAAACACTGCTGACCCTATGCAAAGCAAAGGCCTAAGAGAAGATGCAAGATGACAATTTTTCCTGAAGCACATATCTTACCAAACGTTCTCACCAAATCCACCATGGAGAACATAAACAGCCTGATTGGCCTTCATTAAACGATATTTCATTAAGTGATCACATCAATATTTCTATTGAACATCCTTTCTATTGAACATTTGCATTTTCCAGGGAAATTTGAAGTCATACAACTTTTTGAAATAAAGGTTTTTGTTTTACACTATTTAAAAACATGCAATAATATTCCTTGTAGGCCCTCAGCAGCAACAGGCTAGAGGGTATTAAGATTTGGTGGTCTGGGTAGAAAGGCAACTTTCTATATACTGTACATAATTGATGATTGATGATTGAGTGATATATTACCAAAAACTCTGATCTGATCGGTAGTTTAGGCTTTTAAAAAGGGGTCAAAACACCCCCTTTTTTAGTTTCCGGACTGCAGCATTAGACTGGAAATGATTCCATTTTAAGGTTTCAACAAAGACAAAGCATATTACCTAGTTATTTTGCTATTCAAAGAGAGGGATATTTCAGGGAAGAAAAAGTATATTTCAGGAAACAAGCATTCATGCTATGCAAGAAAAGACACTGAATATTGCCAAAAGTCTGTCGTTACCTGTGTGAACGCCATTGTCTTTGAAATTCTGGATATAGCTTTCTCCAAAGAAGTCTTTACCAACCTAGAGAAAAGAATGAATGCAAAATGATTAAAGGAAACAAGAGAGTCAAACAGGGTCAGACTTGGTTAGCGGCAACTTTTGATGAGTGGTACGCTCAAACCTCAGATGGGATGGATTTTCTTGTACCCCACCGGCATACTGGCATCGAGCCGCCATCGTGTACGTGCGAGAACCAACACACAAAAAGTCCAGGGCCGTGCGTGCGCGCACACACTGCACGGGACCATCTGCGCCAAGCCTTGAAGATACGATGACCCCACCTTGACGCCTCCTCATGTCCACCTCTCTTTCGCATCCTCTCCCCCCCTTCGTTCCCCTCTTTTCTTTCCGCACGGGGATGTCCACATCTAAAACTGGTTGGGGGCGCGGAAGAGGTCCCCACCCTGCCCCGAGGCGCTCGCTTCGAACCCACGCTTTTCAGAACAACATGCCAAAACGCCGGCACTCTCGCTGTTTACGATGCAGGGTTGGGCTTCGTCGTGGCTGCTTGGCCCCCCATTCTCTTTTGAAGAGCGGCCCTCCATCTTGGATCTGTGTTTTTTTTTTTCTATAATTTTTTTGACAAGCTCGGATGTCTATTTTTGGGTTCTCCCCATGCCCAGAGAGCTCCTCCCGCACTGGGCCGTTATCGATCAAGCCTCTTTGTTCTGACAGGGGTGGGGCCCTGGTGCTTTGGTGCTCGGGTTGAAAGGCCACTCTGTGCCTACTGATTGGAGATGGGGTTGTATAGTATGGGAATAGCAGTGTTTGAAGGCGGGCGAGCGTGGGTGGCTGTATGCATGTGGTATGGTATTGATCAACAGAAAATGAAGGAGAGTTGAGTTGAGTTGCGGCGGCGAGATGACTGACTGGAGTGTGGACGGAGAACATTTCACGATTCCAGTCATTGACTTGTTAGTAGACTACAACTTCACATACTGTACCTATGTTAACCTTTTAGGGTTGTTGGGCTTATTTGTCTCCAATTGAAGAGCCCAACAACAACAACAGCAGCCCAGAGATTACTCGAGATGAATATGTAAAGATTTATGCAATGTAGCCCGCAAAGTTCCAATACATATATGCACCGCAGCAGCATTGCACAACTGGGCGTTGCGTCTCAACTGTCGTACCTTGCAGACCATAGCCGTCTTGGCTCTGAGTTTTGCCGCCTGTATGCACTGGTTGGCCCCTTTGCCCCCGAAACCGATGAAGAACTTGTGGCCATGGATGGTTTCTCCAGCCTTCGGCAGCCTCGGAGCCTGACTGAAAGAAAAGCGGGCAATGAGTGAAAAGGCATGCACCACAGCTACCGCAGAAGTTGATCCTCCCTGCCCATTGGAATTACAAAAGGCCAGAATGAAAGGTTTGCCTTGAACTTTCAGGGTAACTCAACATTTTAAACTTCAACTGGTTATTTTCAATAGGTTATTTTCCTCACTTTGCATGTTTGTGTTTGTTAGTTGTTTGTTTTCCCTTTGATGACACTTTAGTACCGTCTAAAGTATTCATGAATGCAATCTTTGGGGAATTTCAGTTGTAACCCATGGCTTAATAATGTCAGGTTATCATTTAAATCACAATCTTTTTGAGGAAAACACTTGTACCCATCTGGATGTTTTAGCACAGAGTGGCTAATACAGATATGGCTAATGTGTTTTGCCAACAACAGTCCTTTCTCTTACACTGAAAGATGTCAAAACTAGCTCGCCCCGTCCGTGAAGTAGCTTGGATACTTCAAAGTTTGAATATGTCTGTACTGGTCTGTTTCCAAGTACTAATGATGCAACCAGCATGACCCAGAGCTGTCTCAACTCGACAGTGCCAGCACCAGTAATGCCTGAGTCATCAGGGTTGGGTGAAGGTCCGCCTCTACCCTCAGGGCTGCCGTGCCACAGTTTGGTGCCCTTTAGGGACGGCTGTCCATTTCCCGATCCCTCCAATCGCAAGCCATAGCGAGGTGGTGATTAAGACAGGGGAAAACAGGGTTCCAGACAGTTTTATACAGTTCACCATGATGCTGTGGTTTGGCCACTGCCCAGCGTTATTCTGAACAGCAGGATTCATGGATGGTGAATAATCTTCTTTTGCATCCAGTTTTTGCCATTTGCTGATTTGCCATTTTGCCATGTGTGCCAAGTTTCCAATACAGCAAGCCTAATGAATTTCCAGTAACTTCGACCAGTGCTTCCTGACCCTTTTCCTGCCACGGCACATGTTTTACAATGAACCAAACCCACGGCCCACCACTATCCTGTTAACCACTAAACATGTCAGAAACAAAGAGTTGAAAATTCGAACAACTCTTTTACCAAATATAAAATAATAATCAAACCTTACATTACTGCTAACAGTTCTCACTGTCAGTGTTAAACTTGTTCTGGCTGGAACTGATGAAATAGATCAATTAATACAGCCTTGCAATTTTGATCTTGCAACACAAAAGCTAGTTTCCACTATTTACGTATTTTCAGTGGAATTTTAAAACTTGTCACGGAACATCTGGCGAGCTCTCACGGCAGAGTGGATGACAAACAATGACTTAGACATTGATGTTAAACCTTGACTATGACAAGACTTCGTCGAGCTACAATAGGAATGCGTTTTGGACAAATGTGGAGCACATGAGTTTTAAGCACATACTCAGACACAGACACACACACACAATAGGCTTTTATGCTCATGTACAGTCACTTGTTGCACACTTAAAGCAAAGCATGCCAACCTGTAACACCCACAACCTTCCACACCCACCTGTGTTAGAATACAACGGCGCTATTGGCCACTTGAGACGCGGATGACTGACAGGTGAGATAAACCCATTTTCAACCTCAAACTCAAACATAAATAAACCCGCCCGCACCAGCCCACGCCCAGCTAAGAAACTATCTCCATTGTTGTCTGTCTTGAATTTGCCACACAAACCTGAAAAAGCGATGTACTGCGCTGCAACTTCCCCTGCGCCGCCATCTCCCACAGAAGGCAAAGGCCAGAAGCAGGTGTTGTGTGAAGTGAGGTGTTTGCTTTTTAGGCTGATGCTCATTTCCTTGTTCTCTGTGCTGTTCTTTTGGAAACATTCCTCAGCTGTCGGTGAGCAATGAGGGAAACGGACCCGCTCACAAAACAACAACAAAAAAACAACAACATAAGTATGTTCTCCATTGTGTGAAGTTGTTGTTTGTTTCAGAGATTCATCCAAACAAAATGCCTAAAAGTACTTAAATAGTTTCTGTCTCTTGGAATTAAAATGTATTATATTTTTGTCAAAGTCGGACCAAACTTGAAACTATAACTATACAGTAAAACTATAAACTTTAGAAATTATGGATGCACTTATTTACATATAGCCAGTCAGTTCAAATCATCACATTAGGAAGGCATGCCCACCCATTGAGCTGAGCTTGCTTTCTTTACATGAACCTTTTCAATTCTCACCTGTGGTTGTTTGTACCTGTCGGTCAAAGGCCAGCTCATGAATATTAATTAGGGTGAGACCACGCCCCCTCCGCTCTGGAGTTGATTGAGTCAGTCACAAAACATAAAATTTGTCATTTACAAATAGACATTATGATGCATGGTTTGTAATGCCGTGATCAAGGTTTGTAGACGTCAAAAGACTGATTTTCGGTCTGTCTTTAATACCAAGACTGACGGTAAGAAAGAGCGTAATATCCAAACATAAAACCCGTAGACATCAACTAGATGTGCCATCAGAAATTTTATCATCTGTAAAGAAAATAAAGGTTTTTTGCTCATCCTGTGTGCTCCCGTGTTTCCTGAGAGCTGAAGCTCAAAGGTCGGTGAATCGGTACAAGGTAAGGGCGAGTAAACAAAGATATGCCTGCGTGAAGAAAAATTACCTTATATGAGCCTTGTCCACACAGAGTGCTTTGTATAGGAATAGGTTGTTGGATGTGATCTTTGTTTGATTGGACTACATGTGTAAACATGCATTATAATAAACACACACACACACCCCTCAAGAGACCAAAGATACCATTTGTGGAAATGTCCACTCTTTGATATTGACTCTAACTGGTGACTTCATTACAGCTACATGTGATGGCTTTTTTGTGGCAAAATGTCAACTTCCAATTGCAATTTGTCTTTGAATTAGCCAAAAAAGAGACTCTTGGAAGTGTTTGATTCTAGAGGTTTGTGTACTGAATATCAGTACACTGGCAGGAAATAATACTTCCACACAAGAACTGATGCCGTTTACAAATGACGAGTATCAAGAAGAATTGTACTATGGTGTGTGTAATTATTCTCGGGCGGAGACAGGGCTTGGAGGACTGACCTCCAACTGGGGGTTTTGTGGCTCCCAACAATAGCCATAAAACCACGTCCATCCAAGCACACACACTTTGACCCAAACCCAATTTCTCCTCCCTCCTGTATCCCCTAAAAGAAATGTAATGCCGTGGTTTAAGAGTACCCTGATTTCACAGATTGCTCCACCATTTGGACTGGGTAGACTGTGGCAGTAGGGGGCACTGTCTGGCTTTGGCAATGGGTTGGAGAATGAGAGGCTTTCGAGAGACGGGGAGCGCTCCTCCCCCTTGTGAACTGCAGATATGAGACAATTACACATAAGCCTCTTACTATGAAACAATATGCGATGTAAAATAGGCGCATGAACAAATAAATAATAGCATCCCAAAGATATGCATAATGCCTGTGTGTGTAGACGACAGCGAGGAGGAGACAGACGAAGGTGCACGAGTGTGAGTTTGTGTACGTGTATATGTTTGAGTGTGTGTGTGTGTGTGTGTGTCTTATGTGCATAAAGGAAACACTCCTGGGAATGGAACTTTTCTTTGCGCCGTGCGAGAGTCGGTTGCGCAACAGACAAAACATTTGTACTTCAAGACAACTGGATGATTTTCGACTTCAAAGCCATGCATATCACTTTGAAGGACCGGAAATGTATTCCAAGTACCCTCCCCTATCCCCGTTCCCAAACTCCATCCAAAAAGCCCCCTACCCACACCCTTTTTCCAAAAACAGGCTGGTTCCCATTAGCATATTAGAGTCTTTAATTGACAACTCCTGCCCTTCAAAGCGCAAAATTCACTGAATTGCTAATGAGCCACACAATACACGTCACAAGCCCCCAAGTCAGTGGAGCAGCTCATATGTTTTTGATATCTGATTTGTTCAGTTATTTGAACGATGGCTTGAATTTTACTTTGCATGAATTGGAGATATGTGAAAGTTGAGTGTGCACTTGTGAGGAAGACATTAAATCCCCTCCCCGACAACGTGACACAACAGGTTCACATATCTCTGCACATCTACATTAGCCGACACCGAGGTAAGCACTTTTCCTTCTAGCATCAAAATGAAAGATAAAAAGCCCATCCCAAACAATCATCTAGTTCTTTTATCTCCCGCACGTTGTAGAGTACTTAGCTAGAAACTACTTTACAGGAGGTTAGAAACTATGTTAGCATTGATGGAAAAACCACTTAAACGCTCCATCCAGTGCGTGGTCTATTTGCCCTTTCTCGTCATCTGTCATGAGTAACTCTTGAGGTAAATGCGGGTGTCAGGCTGATCTCAACTCACCTATTGTGCTGAAGTTGATGACTAACAAACTTGTGGGAAAAGGAATCGTGTTTGGCTCCATGGGTCCTCACATAAGGAACAATGTATTAACTGACATTTTAGTAAATAATAATTACACAGGGTAAGCGGAACATCACACTTGAATGTGTGTTTTCAATATTTGGATCATCCATCACAGAGTTGATCAGTGCATTTTCTGTGTATTTAGCTCTTGGTGTGGCTTGTGGACACAAGGACCAAAGGGATCATTCAGTTTTAATAAATGACCATGTCTTCAAAAGAGACGAGATAGACCAATGGAACAGGGTCCATGACGGATCATTGTTATGATCCATTTTTAAAGGTTTTGACAATCAAACAATGGTGTCTCATGGCAAACGTTGGATGCAGCTTGTGGGCAGGGGCCACATCATTTCGGCACAGTGCTGAACGTAAGAGGTAGTTTGCAACCATTTCCTATTTTCTTCTGTGGACAGAATTAGCCAGCCCTTTTCAAAGCTGGAAAAACCCTTCAGCCCAAAGTATCCATGCCAAAAATAAAATAACATATAATAAAATAAAGGAAAATGGTAGAGTTGGGCACTAATAATAAAGATAAAGGGGAACAAGCTTGAGACAGGCAACCACTTTGTCGAAATTGAGTCATATAATAGACCACTATTGCCATGAAATGTCTTGTTTTGTTGTATTCCTTTGATTCTGTAGAGCAGGTTTCCTGAATCTAGATTCATCTGATGGCAGTAAATTGGGCCGTTATGGTTCAAATCCTACGAGTGGAATTGTTTGTAACCCAAAGTGATAAGGATGGGTAGCGGCAAAACCTCATTAATGGTTATGGAGATGACCCCAAGTCCAGGTTTACTTACCTCACCAGGTCGGTCATGCAGGAGCCCACCACAACCACGTCAAAGGCGTCTTCAGTCATAATCTAATCAAGACACACGCGTTAATATGTTAGTTTCGATGGCAATGTCGGCCGAAAACATCTCACCTAGAGTGCAGGATAATTTTCATTACATTTTCACATTACGTCATTTTAACAGACACTTTTGTCCAAAGCCACGTACAACATATCCATACACTGATGGAGGTGGCCATGCAAGGACACTTCAGCGTGCTGCCAGGAGGAGCCGGGGATCAAACCGGCAATCTTCAGATTACTAGACGACCTGCTCTACCTCCTGAGCCACTGTTTTCAATGCAGGATTACTGTTGTGGTGGTTTCTGCCTTAAATACGGACAGGGGCCTTATCAAACTCTACAGCAAAACTAAGGATTTACAGGCAAATTGTGTGAAACTGTTTCCAAACCGCTGCGAGACACTAAATTCACTTGATATTATTTAGCACCCACATTAGCATCAGTTTGACTGAAACAAGCGAAGAAGGTAAAAATAGAGCATTCACAGCCAGCTTAGTTGGACAGGGTCCAATCTTAACAGGGGTGATTATTTCAAGGCTCCACCACGTGAACGGAACGCAGCCCAGCAGAATCTTAATTAATTCAATCCTCGGCTTGTATCGGAGCTAATGCTAGGGAGTTAATCTCCTCAAATCTCTTCCTAGGCAGCAGAAGACTTGGAAAGCCTGGCCGCTGGCTGTAGGATGGCTAAATTCTCTCTCCCACATCTCGCAGCATATTGTCTTTGCAGCCAGCCCAGAAACACTCGCTCCCCACATCCACGGCGGTAGATTAAAACGAGATCCGCCATGTCCGACCACTCGAAAAGCAGCGGGGTCCACTCCTCAAAATTCTGAATCCCGTGTTGAGTTGGAGGTGGTGTTATCTGAGCTGACCGGCATGAATTTACTTACAGCTTAAGAAAATGCTACATGAAATCTTCGGCCACAGAGGTACTGTACATGAAATAAAATTATTCATGGAGGGTTTTGGTTTTAATCTTAAACTGACAAAAATGTGCAAAGATTCCTCTGTATATTCCAACACTAAGTACCGATTATGGATGTTGCCATGAGGTTTAACAAAAAGCAATAATCATAGATAAATATGGGAAATGTAAGTAAATAATGTAAATAAAAGTATTTTGTGCTTTCATTTTTAAGAATTTCTAAAGATAAAGACATAAAATGGAAAAAAAGAGGACAGCTTGCTGTTGCAGGGAATTAACTAAGGACTTTTTCTGAGGACTTGACTGATGTAAAGGCAATATTATGTAATTGTAACTGTAATTGTATTATAAAGGTAAAATAAGATAAGATAGTACTTTATTTATCCCCCTAGAGAAATGTAGGCGTTGCACCAACTCAATAAGGAAGCATAAAGTACAAAGAGGCTGATAATTCACATACCAATACTAATACTAATTCACAATATATACGTTCTAATAAGCATTCCAACAGTAAAAAATTTAAATATGTAATATTAATAATAAATGGCTCAAGAATGTACATACACAATAGTAGAATGGAATAGTAAATTAGTTTTTAATGGAAGTCCAAAGTAGCGGCATGGAAATATGTAATACAGTAGCAGCATTTGTGTTGCTTATTGTCATAACTGTTGTATTACGTTAATTTTTTCAGCATGCAGTATAGACATTTTAGAATTGAATTATATTATTATATACATTATATACATATATTATATACATTTAATATTGAATATATCAAAATCCATCATTATGATCTAATTTATTAAACTCCAACAATAAGTCTTAAAATCAAGTGGGGGAACAAATCTAAAAATAAAATACAACTATCATTCATTTATGTCTGTGGGTTCGACAGTTTCTGAGCACCAGACACTTTGACTGGTGATAATGGCTAGAAGAATAAGAATCCGAACAAAAACAATAGGGTTCCTGCTGTTCTGGCTGTTATAAATATATTCCAATTCAAACAAACTAGTTTCCAGAATACTTTTGAGTCAAGCAGCATTTTTTTGGTATTGGGGCAGTGATGTGGAAATATATTACAATTAAATAATAAAATATTACAATTAAATAAATTACCGTACATCTAATAATGCGAGGAATCTCTTGTCCTTCTTTCTTTCTCAATGTATGTATGTATGTACAGTATGTATGCGTGTGTGTGTGTCCTTCGATTATCGCGACAACCGTTCATCCGATCTGCTCCGTACATGGCGGGCGTATTGCCAAGGACATGCATTGTCGAATTTGGTGCAATTTGGACATGCGACACACGTAATATTAATAAACTTTGATTCGTTTTTGTTAGCATTGTAAATTCATGTGGAACGCAGAACTATGTCACAAAGAAGAAGGAAGAACTCCAAACAGGCGTGTTTGGAACGGGCACTGCAGGATGGGAGGGAGGAAGGAAGGAGAGAAGGATAGAAGAATGAAGGGAGGGAGGGAGGGAGGAAGGAAGAAACGTCCTCTGTCCTTATTTGCCCCTTCTGAACAGGCCTGTTTTGAACGGGCACTGCACTAGTCATAATAACTCGCCTTGAGAAAATTCCTGAATCAAGTGGTACATGATTGGATATAAAGCATGCTGCATTATAATTAAGTTTTCTGATTACAATAGTGAGGAGGATCACAGCTTTTTCAGAAAACTAGAGACAGGCATTCAAATTCTACTTCGATGGGTTCTGCCTCGTTACTCTGCTATGAATTCCAGTTCTGGATATCGCTGTATAGTTCTATCTGTCTTGCTGGGTGATTTAATCTTGTGTTCCGGGGAGATTTTGCCATGTTGATCACTCCTGGCAAAACTCACTACCGTCCCGAACCGTCTCCATTTGGAAAATATGACTCTCGCGGTGATACAGTGGGTTCCCTGGGTCCCTAGAAGTGGCTTTGTAGCCACAAGGTCTTCAGGAATTGCTTTTGATCGTGGCACAACGTGCCTCTAGGACCGCTATGAATCGTTATACCGAGGGACAAAAATTGTAATCATTTGGTTAAATTGGGACGCCTGTTTCTTTTTTTTTTTGCGTGTTTCACCGTGAAAGACGTATCAAGCTGGTGGCACGTTGCTCCAATACAGCACTTAAACACACACCGATATATAGAGCAAAGTCAAAGTGGACAAATAACTAAAAGCTGCAGAAAGTGCAGACCGGGGGGAAAGTACCTTTTCACCGCACCGCATGCTACGGTGGTCGGGGTTATTTTGCGATCATCTAAACCCAACCTCGTGGCTTTTTCAAAGGAACAAGTGGAGGTAGAGGTAATGCTCGATAATATTGATTCCGAGCCAAAAAAACAAAACAAAAAGGCAGAACCACGCACAAGTCTTATTCGGGTCGTTCCGCGATAGCTGTGGGCGTCTCTAGCCGATAGCCGACGTTGAAGCGGTAGTTCCGGGTACAGCGGTATAGAGGCGCATACATGTCAAAAAAAAATATCGTGGGCAATCGCATAAACAAGGCCTCCAACCGCACGGCGTGCAAATCGATTTTTACAGCCGCCCGGACCGCCGACAATGGAGCGCGTATGGATGGAGACATCTTCGTTATATTTGAAACAGTGGAATAACTGGGGGCCTTGTGTTCTGGGGATGCGGTGGAAACTGCCATGTGGGAAATGGTAATCCACTGAGCTGGATTTGCTCAACAAATCAAAAGCGCGGTTAATCAACACAAGATGGGTGTATACGTACATTCAATTGTTGGCTGGGCGGGAGGCCACACGACAAGAGGGGGAGACTCACATTATATATCACAGTGTAATGTCATGTTTATTTCAAAGCCTGAATAGACACTTGACAAGCAATTTGCTAAGCCCTGGAAATATAAACATTAAGCAGCTACCATTAGCACAAACACATTAAAACTCTGAATATATGTTAAGTATGATATAATATATGTATTATGTCAATAAATACGAGCTGTCCTGTGTTTACCTGACACGCACCTTGATCTTGCAGACTTGACTGAAGGGAGAGGCGGTCAAAGTTTACCGTCAAGGTGTCTGACCTACTGCCAGAACCTGTTGCTATGAGCGAATCAATTCGGGGATATAATATTTTATTGGCTATGTGAGGGTTTATTTTTTAATTTTTTAACTGAGACCGCACCCCGGATAACTTTAACAGCGATGTATCCGATATGAATGAAGCTCGGGTGAGAGTCGTATTTTTCTCTGTACAGGCATCGCTAAAGGCACCGATGGCTGCGATGCGGTCCGTGCAAAGGACCCAAACAACATGTACCTGACGTTTTGAAAGAATTTAGTAAACATTGGCGTTTGTGCTGCTTGTATCTTATTCTCAGCTTTGACAGGTAAAGCGACCATTTCGTGTTGTATGTCGAAAGGGAAAATAAAAGATAGTATCCAATAAGGACCTTGAAATAACTGACATTTAACGGGCTATCGAGTGGGAAGCTAGCAATGGCTAACTATAGCAAGCGCATGAACAGCGGCATACAAGACGTATAAGCTCAGTTTTCTGACGACATAACTTTCAATGTTATTCAGCAAATCTGGAATATTTGTGCAAAAAATAAAATGTCAACATGAACCTAATTTTTAGACACCAGCTCATAATTCAGCTCTGCACGTTAATGGCTAGGGCTGGGCGAAATGGCAGTTATATTATCGCTATCGCGATATGAGACTAGATATCGTTATATGTCCATATCGCGATACGAGACTGGATATCACTGTGATATTGCGATATGAGACTAGATATCATTATGATATGGATACCGTGACATGAGACTACGATATTGTTATAATATCAACGTCAAGGTACGAGACTAGATATCGTCTGCGCTTGTGGTTATCGTAATATCGCAATATAGTTAAACGTCATCTTTAAGGCTGCATTACAGTAATGTAATGCACATTTTCTGAACTTCATAGGCTGTTCCAGCTGTTCTATGGTTCTGTCAATGGTCATAATTTGATCTGTCACAATTATCACATAATCGCCTGATTGCGATTATTTGAGCAGATCGCAATTATTTTTGTAAAATCATTGGCTTCCACAATCACATGGTTACATTAAAGTATTAGATATGTCACTAAATGGAAGGTGATACCTAGGTGTGTTTCCATCAGTTGGGTTAAAGCTGCAGTGTGTAGAATTTAGTGGCATCTAGTGGAACGGACTTGGCAGAAATGGAATATAATATAATAAGGGTTAGGGTTAGTAATAAGTATGTTTTAACTAGGGGTGTAATTATACGCGTATTTGTATTGAACCGTTCGGGACGAGCCTTTCTGTTCAGCATGTATTACAAACCAAACTTGTTGGACTAAGATAAAACGATCTCGCAACACGAACAGCCAATCGTACAGCAGAGAAACAGACCCCGGCCGCGGCTCCTACTCGCAACAACTCAGACTCGCCGCATGGCGGCCGGGGTGGGATCATTTCATTTCATTGCGATTCATGGGATCTTTCATCACTTTCATTGCGCCACGGGGTTTCGTGAGACTCCTTCAAATCTTATGCCAAGTTGCAATTTTTTGCTGTATCCAAAATGTACCGAACCGTGACACCACTGTATCGAACCGAACCGTGAATTTTGTGAACCGTTACACCCCTAGTTTTAACTATGTATAATGTATATGTATAATCTAATGAAAATAAGAATTGTGTTTTCGTTGCCTTAGAAGCCGTTTATATATACATAAGGAGCGGGTCCTCTTCCACGGAGAGTGCCATGTTGCATCGCCATGTCTCTACACTAGCCCAGAACGGACAAACCAAACACTGGCTCTAGAGACGGACTTTCGCGTTTTGCTGTGTCTTTAACTGATGACGCACTTGTCTTGAGTCGATGATGTTTAAAATGCAAATAGTATTATGATTAATCTAAATGTCTATGTAAGCGCTGAAATCAAGTATAATATTATTATTTTAATTGTGTTGAAAACCGGGACAATTTGGTATGTTGAAACCCGGTGGTGGAGCTCTGCGGACTGCCAGCAGGCTCCGGCAGCCGGCAGGCTAGTCCATGGGCTGCTGGAGCCCCGCTGACTGACGGGCTCGGGCTGCCGGCAGTCGGAGCTGCGAGCTGGAGCTCACAGCTTGGGCGCTGAGCATTGTTTTAGAGGGATCGTGTGGTGTTTAAGCATACATTAAATTATTTATCAGTATTTATAAGAAAGGTAGATTATTTTATACATTTTAGAAAAACTGAGTTGTGCCACTGCAACTCGGCGCGTTTAAACTGGTAATGGAAATGCAAATCAACGCGGCATGGTTTGGCTTGGCGCAGCCAAAAGTGCCAATGGAAAAGCCCTACTACACACGTTGGTTGCAATGTGCAACCTCACCGCTAGACCGTCTCTCTCCACTGCTCTCTACAATTAAAAAAAAACTGCCCAAAATGTTTTAATATAAAAAAACAATTTATTCATGTGACCATTAATTGTTGCTCAGATATTTCTGAGCAACAATTGTAATATCAGTAGTCTATAGCACCAATAGTCATCCCAAAATATCGTTATATAATTATATTGCGGTATTGCTCAAAATATTGTGGTGTTAGATTTTTGTTAATGTTATTGTCTACTAACGCACATATTGACACTTTCCTTATTGTGTGTGGCCTTATTAGTTTCTCAATAGTGGAAAATGAACAACATGTCCCCCGAGGTTGCACTGCATCGTATTTCACCAGGACTGAGGCCACTGCTGTGTGGTGTCGTGCGGAACGGACGGGTTGGACTCGACTCAACCAACTGCCTCAGAGTGACGGACCTCAAGACAGGGTGAGTTGTAATTTTGTACATACTGATTCCCATAAAACAGCTGAAACACATGGTATTGTTGTGCCCCAGAGAGCTGCGGTTGTACTTTCATATAGCATGTCATAGTCCATACGAAAACGTCCAGCTATATGCAAACTATTGTGTCAAAAGTTGTTTTGTGTGGTGACTTGGAAAATGTCTTAAGTAATTGACTGCGTATTATGGAGGAAATACAACAATTTTAACATTGATACACCTGGGTTTACTGTAGCTTGATACCGTCCCATAAATTGTGACCACTGCCACTATACTTATTCATTGGTCCATTCCTAGATGTACGACTCTGACGCCCAGTCCGTGTTGTGACCGCTTCAAGCTCCACATTCCCTACGCTGGAGAGACCTTGAAATGTAAGTACCGAACGGAATTCCCTTCTATTGTAGCCTGTTTGCTTTCAAGTTGAGTCAAGTAGCTACTCGATGAAGTGGTGATATTGAGTGTGCTGATAGCGTTTGCCACTTAAAGAGGTGATGGATTTACCAGATTACTATCAATCTATCTGAATCAAACTCACCATGGCCCAGATATTGACGATTATGCGACTGCCTGACAGCGGCTTTATGGGACGACTTCTCAACGAGGGACAAAATATGTCCTTAAAATGAAAAATAAATGCCAAACCTGCACAAATGCTTGAACAACCCAGAATTACAGTTGTGAGTAATCTTAAATTTTGTGTGTGTGTGTGTGTATATATATATATATATATATATATATATGTGTGTGTGTGTGTGTGTGTG
>OMKR01074511.1:0-10566 GCA_900302355.1 Cyttopsis rosea
ATTTCTGCATGTGTCTGGTAGCCTTGTAAAGAACTTCATATGTCAATCATCTTCATTGTGGACAAGCTCCTAGAAGTTCAGACATGTTTCTAGAAGTTCAGACATGTTTCTAGAATTTCAGACATGTTTCATGCTTAAAGTTAAACAACAGTGTTTACTGTGTTCTTTTCAATAGTCCTAGTCACCTTTTTATGTCCAGGTGTTATATGTCTGGCTTGTAAAGCCACATATACAATAATAATGGCCCAATGAGCCAGTAATTGTATAAAGCAGCAATGCCTGCTGCTGCCCCTGACAGATATGCATGTATAATACTTTTTGTAATCGTATAATACACTCACGAGTGGAATTCTGAAATAATATTTAAATACATTCCGCAGTGAGATAATAGTGTCAATCCAGGGCTCTTTTAGCCTCATTCACATTTCAACGATCTAATGAAAAGCCATATAATGACGTGGTTGGATATTACATCAGTGGAAAATGGAAAACTTGAAAATTTGTGTGGTTAGAGTGCCAAATACTGTAATTTTAAGATTTTAAATTAATAAGATTTATTTTATTGTAGTAATAACTGTTATGAGCCAAAGGGATTTGTTTCTACCTCTTATTACCATTGGTAATTTACTTATTCACTTATATGATTGATAATAAAGATGTTTTGATATTAAAGACTCGCGTGGCTGGAAATAAACCAATAAATAAACCAAAGTTCACTTTTTCTAAACCTGTATTTATTTATTTGTTTGTTTGTTTGTTTGTTTGTTTGTTTGTTTGTTTGTTTGTTGTAAAATTTGACCAATACCTCAAAATGCTTACAAGAACGGAGATATAGTTATTATTATTATCAAACACTATCCATTTCCTTCGAAACAACCAATAGCATTGTCATTTCTATCATGACCGGAAAAATATAGTAAACAATGTTCAGAAGTGATACATTCTGTCAGTTTAGGAGCGACATGAAATGCATCTAAAAATGCAGTATATTGTTCTAGTTGGGTTAGACCACATTAACTTCCTTGTGCTGAATTTTCGCTTCCTTTTTGATTGGTTCGTCTAGACTCTGTGGGAGCATGTGTTTGCATACAGTTTTGTTGTAGGCTATGGACTCTAGATGATGAGGGCTTCATGTATTATTGCTGCTGGTTTTGCATGTGCATCTCAGGAGACTGTAGTGTGAGATCATCTCATTAACACGTTACTGGATCTGAGAATGCAAGTGCTTTGAGAGAATGGAGAGAAATGGGGGCTCTCGTCAGACAATGTGAGATATATTGTTCAGGGGCAGAAACCCAGGAAGAAATTGTTAGCTGTCCTCCTCAGAGCTTTCCTTCCTTAGAAAGTGGACCTGGCAGAAAGACCAAAACGAACAGTAATTTGGTATTATGATTAATGTTATTGTGGCATGATTCAATGAAGACATTGTCATAATGTGATGCACAGTTTTTTACTCTTGATGATAACATATGACCTAGATTTGTTCTATGAGGTTTGATTTGATTTGAAAACTACTCTTAGTCATTTCTGTGTCATATTTTTCTGGTTCTGTATCAGCTCTTTGATTCCCCATCACTTACATTCCCATTGTTCTCTGCATCCCAGGTGACGTTCACCAAGCGGAAGTTTGGCTTGATGAAGAAGGCGTACGAGCTGAGTGTGTTGTGTGACTGCGAGATCGCCCTCATCATCTTCAACCACTCAAACAAGCTGTTTCAGTACGCCAGCACAGACATGGACAAGGTCCTACTCAAATACACAGAGTATAATGAGCCTCACGAGAGCCGAACCAACGCAGACATCATCGAGGTAAATGGACGGGTTTTTCACAGCGAAGAAAGTACGACCGGGTGTCCTGGCTTGTTCTGCCATTGGCCAGTGGTCTAGCAAAGTTGAAAGCCAGCCTCAGTGGTTCTTGCCGTGCCTTTGTGTAACCAGAAAACCATTAATGTGTCACACTTCATTAGAATTATATTTCCTGTCTTCATAGATTACTGTCTAGACGGATAAAATCTGGTGTATGCTTTGTCTAAATGGTGCATAAAATCATGTTTATGTTTTTCTACGCAACACGTCATTTAGCTGTTAACAGATGTGTTCCATCCACCAACTGAACAATGCACACTGCATCACTGGTAAATTAAATAGTATTTAACTATGAAACTGCGTCTAGAATGTCTCTCCTATTCTGTTCTTGTCCTCCCAGACACTCAGAAAGAAAGGTTTCAATGGCTGTGACAGCCCAGAGCCTGACGGGGAAGACTCTATTGACCAAAGTCCCTTGAACGACGAGAAGTATCGCAAGACGACCGAAGACCTTGACATTCTCTTCAAACGCTATGGAGTAAGTGTCGCATGAGTCTCACTTGAGCAAATAAAGGGCTAATAGCGCATCAAGTCTAAAATTGGTCTTTTACTTCTCTCTCTCTCCCTCCTACTTTCTAGCAGTCCACGGCGCCGCCCCCTTCATTCTCCATGCCAGTCACAGTCCAGGCATCCAATCAGAGCACTCTACAGTTTAGTAACCCCGGCAACGCCCTGGTAACCACCTCCTACGTGACGTCATCGTCGCTTTCTGAGACCCACCTTCTGTCGCCACAGCAACCAGCGCTTCAGAGAAATACGGTGTCTCCTGGGTTGCCACAGCGACCAGCCAGCGCAGGTGACCAAAGGCGAAAATGACATTCTTTGGCATGGGCTGAAGCGATAGTCTCATCGGTCCCAAACGATAATGAAGCATTGACTAGTTTCCCCCTGGATGTCTGTCTAGCTGCCCGTTCTGTAACCAATCTGTTCTGGTAATTAAAGAAAAAACTCTGGTCAGTTCAGACTTAATCCTCAAAATATCATTTTACTGTTTAATCATTCCACTGACATTCGTTTTGATAATTTCCATCAGAAAAAGCCATTTCGTAGTTTATATTGCAAGTGCTTATGCCGTCTATGGACATGTCAAATGAGCATCTAAAAATAACTTATTGGTTTGCCAAGATTTGACAGAGTGGAAGCTCTCATCTTGACCAGAGCTTGAAGATTAATTTATAATGTAATTATTCACAGAAAAGAACTTCCCCCGTGACCTGTATCTAAATGTCAAGTGACTTCGACACAATATAAAGGCCTGTCAGGTGGTAACCATAACCAAATTAGCATTACATAAGAAATTCTACTTAAAATGCATTGCTTAATTTAATTTTAATAGTCTTAGAATTTGTGTAGAATGAGCTAGTTAATTAGCTAATTGGTATCTCATGATGCAGTTTGTATTAATGGAAGCAATTTAGGAGACAAAATAACAGGCTATCCAAACTACTGTCTGTGGACTGCAGGGAGACTAGCAGTTGTTGAAGTGATTTGTTTTGCGTTTGATTGTGTTTGATTTGCAGTTTTTTGACTGCACTGTCAAATCATTTCTGCTTCTTGTATTGTAACTTTGCAACTATTTAACAGGAGCTCTTCTAGGGGGCGATCTCAATAATTCAAATGGAGGATGCCCAAGTCCAGTCCGTAAGTAATATTCTAGTTGTTTACAGGTACATAAATGATGCCTGGAATGCGATACATTCCAGGAATACTAGCTATACTAACACTTTTCAATAGTAATTATTGATAATTATCATATTGTGGTTATACATTCTACTCAATTGAAACATTTATTTTGTGACGTATTTTGTGTGCTTTTAAAGTTGTGACAATTGCAATTTCTAAATATGGACAAGAATATTGTCAATATGCAACTTGATTATAAGTAATGCATCAGTTTTTGAATAAAAAATATTGTGTAGTCCATAGAAAGAGAAATTAATACCTCTTATGTTCCATGTCTCAGCTGTATTGAATTCTAAGCTTCTTTTTCCCAAATTTGATTTCATATAGGAATCTGAATGTTTTCCACTATCTTTAGTCATCTGTTTGAATTTGTCAGTGATTTTCTATCATGCTCACTTCCTTGTTTTTTTCCCCATGTTCCTCCAGCAAATGGATACACCAGTGCCAGGGCCTCCCCAGGCCTCCTCACAGTCTCCAACGGCAACAGTCTAGGGAAAGTAGTTCCAGCCAAGTCTCCACCGCCACCCCCCAGCCCCCAGATGGTCAACAGCCGCAAGCCAGACCTACGGGTCATCACCTCACAGGGCGGGAAGAGCCTCATGCAGATGGTGAGCCCAAACAGGATGAACCTTTTCTTCAACAGGACCTTCAAACTTTGCTGGTCCCGCTTAACATTTTAGACCTTCAAAGTCCAAAATATGCAACACTGTGGACCTGATGTGGCCCATTTGTGAAGGGAATGAGTTTTACTGTTAGTCTGTTAGCCATTAAAGTTGCTCACAGAATAACTAGGCAAATAAAGTGGTGCAGACTTTTTTATGGTCCAAGAGCAATTTTAAAGATACTTGGAGGGGAAAAAAGACAGTTCTCTCCTCCAGAAAATATCCCACCAGTGGCTAATTAGTAAGATAAAAGTAAAACATTGAAGTCAATGACTATTTATGAACAAAATGAAAGACAAAGCATTGGAATAATGAAAGCCTGTCAATGTTTAGATTCTGAAGTTTCCTTTCACTTTTTCTTCCTTTATTCGAATCGGGCCTTAGGGCGCGATCTTGAACAAAACTGATGGAACTTGTCGAACAATTTCTGACAGGATACAGGCAGAGCTATACCTGAAGTGACCTTATCCTCATATTTTTTGGTAATTTCTCCATGCCTTCATGTAGTATTAGGTGAGTATCATACAGTATATACCTGGTTCAGAGTTGTAACCATCTTCATTACTGGCCTTTGCAGACAGAGGATGAGCTGGAATTGGTAAACGAGGTGAATTTCTCAATGTCGACTCTCGCATGACTCAGTAGCCATCAAACACACCCACACATGAGCATGGTGTCGACGCCCCCCCATGAGTGCCTGAGAAACATTGGCTCCATTAGTCCACTGACATACTTTGGGATGGTCTTCAGGTCATCACCTGACTGCATGCGGTTCAAGACTCATGGTGGTATGGTCCTAGCATGATCATTGAAAGTCCTAGGATCATAAATCTATGATCTCTGTGAAGGGGATAGAGTTGTCTGTCTACAAACCCATTGTAAGTTTTGCACAGGACTCGGCACCGTTGGCAAATTACACTGCGCCCGAATGTGTTATTGTGTTAATTTGGAACTTATATTTGGCGTTATTTGAAAGCATGGAAAGCCTTTTCATGTGGCGGAATGGTGCAGAGCATGTCACTTGTTCACCAACATCACCACACTGATTCTAGCTTTCACCTAAATAAGAAGTGTTTAAAAAGAAAACATAGATGTCATTACATTGAAGGCATTTTACTATATGAGTTACATCTTCTTGGTGCTATTTCTGCTCTGGTCTCGCTCTTCAACTAATCCTATTTAGCTGTTAATTACGAATTACAGTCAGAATGTGGAAACATTTGCCCTATAATGGTAGTGACTCTTAGTATGCTTTCCACTATCAGTGTGAATACCCATGTTTCCTCAAGAAAAGCTTCTAGCAGTAGTATTCATGACTCGCATGGGATTCTGAACTTTATGGAAGTAGTTCCACTGATTCACAAGGGTCATGAGCAAGGTCTTGGGTTAGTTAATTCATCCTTTAGGTGAGAATTAACATAGGTGGTGGTTTGTCGATATTTGGCCCCCTTTCTAAGACCCTTAGCCTTCCTCCCTGATGGTTTAAACACCCTGGCACCTCCATTCTATACTGGAACAGTGATATTTGATAGGCGAGGGTGGTGGAGCCATGGGGAGGTGCTGTGGGGGAGGGTGGATGTTTGTTTTATTTTGAACTTGAAGGACATCTTGCTGTAATAAACCTTTACAGGCACCTTTGACATTCAGTCATAAATATACTAATAAGTATAATGTACATTTAAATAAAGCCACTCTATTTTCTGTGCGACCAGGATAAAGAAATATAATTACTTTAATTCACATCATATCATGGTTGGTATAAATGGTGAAGGACATAAAGTAAATTGCCTTTAATGCCTTTTATATGCTTCTAAAATAGGCAGAAGATATGTGGCTGTGTTTCTGAATGCATGTCACAAAAGGTTTTCTATATCCACACTTGCACTTAATTTCTCAGATGTATTTCAACAGGTGTGTCATTGTCTACTCAAAACATTTGCACTTTACAATCCCGAGCATGACCAGAAGTTCAACTCACTGAGACAAGGAGAGCTTTCCCTCTCGTTCAGTTTAATATTCCACTTTGTGACGCTGTTTTTCTTGCTGTGCCTCTTTGGCAGAATGCCCAGCGGCTGGCAGCTGGGACCCAAGTGGCTCAGACCCTTACCACGCCCGTGGTCTCAGTAGCCACACCGAGCCTCCTGGCGCAGGGGCTGCCCTTCTCCGCCATGCCCACAGCCTACAACACAGGTGACCTGAGAGGACGTTGGACCTCAGGATCTCACTATTCCATCAGATTTTCGATGTAAAGGGTCATGATTCGATTCAATGTGGATTCATTTTGATGTTGATGAGATGGTTTTACGATGAAATTCTATATCGATATATTGACACTTTATACGTAAAGAGAATTGCTACCAACTTTTCATTATACAGTCTGACGTGCATTATAATATTTCATGGAACAAATTCATTCTAATACAGAAATTAAATATTTCAATTAATTTGTTACTATGATGGTATTTAATTTATGTGGAAAATGGTTGCATAACTTCCAAACAAAGTATCAATATTATAATTTTGAAATCGATTCAGAAATTGAAACAATAGAATTGAAGTATCCATTTTATTTATATATATTTATTATTGGAGATACATGCTCAGAATTGGATCCCTTTTTTGTTTTGTGTAATTTTATATTATCTAGTATTGTGATATCAGTGAATACCTGGATACATTTTTGAGCTTGAGTTATATAATAGCCAGTGGAGGCGTTACTATTCGCTGTTATTTGCATACTCTTTGCAGTGACTACAACGTCTTGTCATTGTCTCAACAACATTTCATCATGGATTTTACTTAATTCTGTATTCCACTCCTTTTGGTCTCTCAGAATACCAGCTGACGAGCGCTGACATCACAGCTTTACATGCCCTGGCCTCACCTGGCGGCCTGTTGCCGACTAACGTGACCACATGGCAGCAGCAGCAGGTCTCCCAGCAGCAACAGCAGCAGCAACTGGCGTCACTCAGCAACTTGGTGTGAGTTCACTGTGTTATTTCTCTGTGCAGGGTGTGTTTTATTTTTATTTTTTTAATGCCCCGCTATCCATGGTCGCCTGTACCCAGAGGGGAAAAACTTTCAACATTTTAAACGTTTATGCAACCGAACGGCTTTCTGTGCTGAACCGCTGACCCTCCTGAGTCAGTGTGCATCGCGTCTCATACCATGACTCTATTTATATTCCAGCAATTCACGTTCCCTAACCAGTGAATTGGTCTCTCACCAGCATCTCCACCTTCTCAGCTTCTCCATAACTCCACCTTAAACAGTATTTGGCCTATGGTTCCTACTCCTGCAGATATTTGATTTTGCCGTGGCAGTGAAAGGAGTTTTCAGTTGAAACCAGGTATAAGTATCATTAGAATGTTACAGATTCTTTGACCCCCAGTATTGCATCCTACTGTATAAACTATCCCTCGCAGTAGGACTACGAACAGCCTATGTTTCGTTACATTTATTTACAAAAAAAACCCTACAAATTGCTGTGTAGCTACTTCTTTCTTCTTTTCTTAACCTTTCACAACAATAAGATATAATTCCCCTAAAATGGACATAGATTTAATCACTTGTTTTATTTTCTTGCTTACACGCGAGAACCCCGGACACCAAGTCACACATTTTGCTGAGCAAGTGTAAACGTCTTGGATGTGGAATAATAACTACATCAATACTAACTACAATAACTATCATAAAAAACATCACACCATTCAAATATAACTTGTGCACCCCAATAATACACACTATATGGGCACATAATCTGCAGTGAATTCTACTGGTGTAATTTTGTATGTTATTAGATAACACCTGGAATTAAGGTGTTTCAGCAGCAGAAGTTGACAGAACAAGTTAAAAAAAGAAAAGAAAAGATATAAAAATAAAATGTCATAACACACAATGAATATGCGCACAAAATGTCAGCTGTCACCTCTTTAATGTAAGAGTATCTTTGGGATCCAAAGGGAGATGAAGAGCATTTGTTCCTGTCCAGGTCCTCTCAGAGCTGACTGTATTTCTCACGGCTTATTAATGGCACACATTTGCACACAAGGGTGTGTACACAAACATGTGCACGCAGCTTAACGTAAACCAGCTTAATCTCAAAAGTCGAGACTCCCAGTGAGAGTTCCCAGATCGAGCTCACACACTCCGGTGGAACCGAGCGTGTGAGCGAGAAGCCGCCCGTCCCTGAGTGGTGTGGGAGTGTGAACACCAGACTCTTGAAGTGTGTTCTTTCCTCTTGTCCACAGCATGTGGGGTGTGGACAAACAGAACAGCGAGCTGTCCAGCCAGGTATCCAGTCTGGCTGCCAATCTGAGGTGAACAGCCAATAGTGTGTGTGTGTGTGTGTGTAAGCTTGTGTAAACAGGATCCAGAGTCCACCTTCTGCTAAAGGGTGTTCCCTCTTTGGACGTTAGGGTTTGGGCGACAGAATGAAGGCAAATCACTGGCAAAACAAAACACTCAAGAAATCAACTTTGTTCTCTGCACAACAGCAAAGCTTGTGAGCAGCAAAAAAACCTAAAAGTCATTGCACTCCGTCCCTCTCGCTTGTTATTTCCCTTTGTTCCATTTGGGGTGGGCTCAGAGGTGGGCCTTGTGTTGAATACTTTATTGTTTATGCATATATTTAAATATTCCTATTTTCTTTGGCCGGATATTTATTCATTCATATATTGATCAGTTATCCTTATATCTTTGGTCATATTAATGAATTGATTGGTTTTTGGGGGCTTCTCTCTTTTTGCATCCACGCTGTTGAACAGCCAATCGCAACACAGCCCCGGGCAAGGGGAGCATTCCGGCAAAACTAAAAACTATTTGAGTTCACAAAGTCTTTGTACTCAAAGTCATTGGGGTGCGCACAATATTTCCTTTCGTTGCTCGTAAGCTTTGACTGTGATTTTCCTTCAGAGTTTCTAAAGCCTTCAACACGCTTCTGCATTCGGGATTCCGCGTACATATGCGGGTGTCAGGCACAATGGTGCGTTCCACCATACATGCACGTAATGTTAAAAGTGTGCAGCAGAGACCAGCGTCACATTTACCAACCCAGAATATCCAGAAAAAGAAACCAGTCTGATTATATAGCACTTTGAAGAGGGCTCGCTCAAATGTTTCTATCAATAAACCTCATCTGCAAGTCCCTCTTTGAGCGTCTTCTTTTCTGCCATTCAGGTGTTCGGGTTATGGTTGTTTTAGTTTATGTCCGCTCCTTCTCAAGTTTCTACACAAAGACATTTGCGCGTCTCTTTGCAGAAGCATGTTTCAGACAAGAACTCGTCACATGCAGGCGTAACAACACACACCCACGTAAACAAACACACTGACTGGACTTCATCACCTTAGGCAGAAATAACCGCTTTAATTAAGAATAGAGAAACATTTGCACATGCTTTATTTGAAAAGATGTTGATGTTCTGATATTTAAAATACAGTTCTGCTTCCTTTTACCCCATGGCTGCAACATAAAGCAAAACTGTGGAATTCAGATTATATTGTATTATATAATTGTAGTTCCTTGCTATTTACTTCTTTTCCTGCTCTCAGCATTGTTTATCTCACTGTGCAGATTCTTGTATATGTCTGATTTGACCAAAGTTACTTTTGGAAGAAAAAAACAAAAAAACATTGTTGCGAGACACTTTGCTGGCAATGTTTTTATCCCCCTTTTCCACACATGCCTTTTGAATTCACCTTTCTTTTGTTTTGGGCTCCAACCTTTTCTTTTCCTCCCCACAGCGTTGGCTCTCCGTCCAACCTGCTGTTGGGTAGAGATGAGTGGTTGGGCCGGTACTGTATCACACTCGCTGTTTCCCGTGTGTCTGTGCGCTTTTGGCTGCCTTCCCTCAGCATGTCCACTTGTGTCCGCAGTCAAACAGGAAAGGGACAAAGTTCCGGTTTCCACCATGTTCCCTAACCTAGGATATCATTTCTTCCTTTTTTGTTTTTTGTAGTTTCTTCGCGTCATGGCAAACCACACTATCATTCAAACCATTTCATGCTCTCTGGGCTGTTTTCATGGATTTCTTTGAGGAGTTTTGGGTTGTTGCAGGACCTATGCTTGGAAACTGCTTGGAATGGATTGGATTGTTGAACCGGGTCATGTGGCTTTTCCTTGTTGGTGCTCTGCCATGTGATGTGGAGTTTTTTTGTTTGGTTTAAATGCATTTTTAAAGGATGATTAATTACTCATATAACTCCTTTTTTCTCTCCTATTTTCTCTTCTCCATCCTCAAATTTCTGCCTGGTCTTTTCCCTCTCATTCACTGGTCTCCAGGCCCATCACCCACATACCTCAAGGAGCGATGCTGACGGTCAACACAAACTCCAGCGTGAGCATCAAGTCGGAGCC
>OMKR01074513.1:0-10695 GCA_900302355.1 Cyttopsis rosea
AGGCAGCGTTCTACTTGGACGCGGCCATCGCGGCGCGCAGCACCAGCAAACCGGATGCAGACGAGGAGGAGCGACGCAACTCCCACATGCTGTTCACACTACACATCTACCAGTACCGCATGGAGAAGAGCGGGAAAGGAGGAAGTGAGCGCGGTTCCCGTATTACTACCATATGCACGTCTCAATTATTATTACACTTGGTTAAGATTTCACCGTTGCTCGTGGCACCCCAAATCAGAGAAGCGCTCGGTAATCAGATAAGTCTTAAGTCCAATCAAGTAGATAATCAGAAATACTTTCAGTAATTTTGACAATTAGAAGTGTATGAAGTCTTGCAGCACAATTGCATTAATCAGTTGCTGCTTATTGTTGCTATGAATAGGTTGCCTGCCTGTTGAGCACATAGTTGTCATTAAGTTATTGTTTTGGGAGCTTGACAGTGTGAATCAGAAAAGCTCTCTCTCAGGCCCACTATTTGCAATGTTTACGGATGAATGGTTTGCAGTCTCTGCAAGAAGGAAACCCTGTTGGTATTCATATGCTGTACTTCTGCCAAGAGGGAATGGGAATGTGAATCACTCAATTTCTTAGTCTTGCTGACAAGAGTTTAATGGTTTGCTGCTGCAGAATATCGCTGAATAGCCCAGGACTCTAATTTTCTCTTACAATCATGTGAAATAACGCATCAGTCAGCGACATAACAATGTGCAGCCATGCTACAGTGTAAATGGATTTTCCTAACCTTTTACCCTATCTTAAATAACTGTGATTTTTACCCTGACAGCCCATTCCTTATAACTGTAGACATCTGTCATTTTGGAAATGATAAAGGTGTAGTCTCTTCCTTTGTTTTTAGGCATTTGACAAATAATTCCTAGCTTTGACTCTGGAGTTATACGCTTCTTTGCAGTTAGACTGGTTAACCTAGCGTGGTTGTGATTTGAATGCCTTCATACGGAGGGGGTGGGGTCTTACTTGCCCTACTCGTGCTGGGCTTGCCTCTTCCACCTCTTCCAATGGAGGGAGCGTCTGTCCCTGAGATACAATCTCACCTACATTCCTCTATCGTTGGCACAGTGTCGGGCGGTCGGAGCCGGCTGCACCTCATCGACCTGGGGAGCTGCGAGAAGGTCCTGAGCAAAAGCAGAGACGGCGGAGGAGGGCTGTGCCTGTCGCTCAACGCACTGGGGAACGTCATCATGGCTTTAGCTAACGGAGCCAAGCACGTACCTTACAGGTAATGGAACCACTGTTCCACAGTATGTAATCAAGATGCCTGTGGCAAGCCGCTGCGTGTGCCTTTTTACAGCTTTGGCTTGCTGCGATCCAAAGTCTATTAACTTTGGATTGTTAGTGTTATATCACAGCGTGCATGAGAATTGAATAAAAACACATTTTCAAAAACACTATAAAATAATCTAGACATTTTATAGATGTAATGTGCCTAATATAGATAGATAGATAGATAGATAGATAGATAGATAGATAGATAGATAGATAGATAGACAGGCACTTTACCGTTTGAAATATGCCATTAGCGCACTGTGCCACTTGTTGATAATGACATTGTGTGAAAACAATCCAGGGACAGCAAACTGACGATGCTGCTGAGAGAGTCCCTGGGGAACATCAACTGTAGAACCACGATGATCGCCCACATCTCTGACTCTCCCGCTCACTACGCTGACTCGCTCACCACCATCCAGTTGGCGTCCCGCATTCACCGCATGAGGAAGAAAAAATCCAAGGTACACTGATAAACTCATAAACACTGATGAACAGGTTGTTAGTGAGCGTAGTTTATGAGTAATGGCAAAGCGTCTCAATCCTTGAATAACCTTGTCCTTGATTTTATATAAACGTTGAAACGTTGAGTTATTGTCGTTTTACTTTATGTTTAAGAATTAGCGTCATGGCAATTAAATAAATCACATCACATGGCCTTATACCTCTTCCCTCTGTATGTTTGAGTAATGTAAATGACTGGCCATGAAGTAAATGCATTAATTTATAGACGAGAGATGCCTCCTCAAATGAAAAGTTATTAGTCCAATAATTCAAGTCTGGTATTTCACAGCTCCTTCACACATAATCATGTAATCAATATAGCTGCCCTAAGGATCTGTGTAATGCATACCTCAGATTAGGCAAATCTAGGGTCCAGATAATTAGGTGGATTGACAGCATGTTATTATTTAGTATTGGTCATAGAACATCATTATAATGCAGTCCACATACAGCAATTCATATTATTGACATTAATGTCTGCATGACTATCGATGTGCACTTTTAACCTTTAGAAATGTATTGAGCGGTAATTTCAAAGGAATTAATATTTGCTCTGCAATTGATTATGCCTTGAATCCATTACGATAATAAAATGTAGTTACTGTAATTCATTAAATTAGTTCAAAATGATTGTCCAATTTTCTTCATGAATATTTTATTACCTATGCAGTCATATAATAGCTGTTGCACATATTGTTATCATTTGTAAACCACCCAAAAGTCCAAAATAATTTCCCTTGTCTGTCCATTCTGCTTTGTAGTATGCATCTAGTTCATCTGGAGGGGAGAGTTCCTGCGAGGAAGGTAGAATCCGCCGTCCGCCCCATCTCAGACCCTTCCATCCTCGGACAGTAGCCTTGGACCCAGATCTGCCCTCCTTGCTTAGTGACCCAGAATATTCCTCCAGCAGCGAGCAGTCCTGTGACACTGTCATTTATGTGGGACCTGGGGGAGCTGCAATCTCGGACAGGGAGCTCAGTGACAATGAAGGCCCCCCTGCCTTTGTCCCAATCATTCCCTCTCTTAATAGGAAGAAGTCTGCAAAAGAAGGCCCTCTAGACAGAGACCAGTTTTTCAAATGCAACACATTTGCAGAATTGCAGGAGAGGCTGGAATGTATAGATGGCAGTGAAGAGCCCACTGCTTTTGTTGGAGAGGGCAAGGGCAACCAAGCTAGCCCAAAAATGGACATGTCGAAAGATGGCCAAGGTACCAATAAGACTATAGCAAATGTTTCCTCCTCCCAGGAGAGCATCTCAACAAAACCATCTCTTAAGTCTGTTGCCACTCAACCACCCAGTAGCCTCCAAACCCAATCTAAACTGGAGAATTCCAAGAGGCCATTGATACCTGCAAAAAGGGCGCCATCTGAGAGTGGTCAGACTGTATGTAGGACTAGTGCTGATGGGGAGAAGGTATTGGTGTCAGAGAACCAGGCCAGCGCAAACAAACAGGGCACTGTTGCAGTGTCTCAGTCAGAGCCTGTGGTAAGGGAGAAAGTATTCCTAAACAAGAAGCCATTGCCTAAGGCAGCCCCACCTCCTCCACAGCAAAGAGACCATCGTAAAGGAAGTGGCGACATTGAGGACAAGTGTAACACCAGAATGCCCCCAGTTGGAATGAGCCACCAAGCTGTCAAAAGGGGGGATTCACTTACCTCCTCCATGGTCAGGGCACCGATGGAGGTATGCCAGGTGCGCTCCACCTTGAGAGAGAGGTGTATGGACCGAGATTTTCTTAGAGCCACGGTCACCCTGCAGCAACCAGTGGAGCTAAATGGAGAGGATGAGCTTGTGTTCACTGTGGTGGAAGAGCTGTCTATAGGCAGCATTGTGGATAAGACTCGACCCTCTAGCATTATAAGCTTTAACAGTGATTGTTCCCTTCAGGCCCTGGCCTCTGGCTCTCGGCCTGTCAGTATTATCAGTAGCATCAATGATGAATTTGATGCCTACACATCAGCTGTTGGAGGATCAGAGGTCAACATTGAGGTTGTTACACCACTCCAGGATAAGACAATTGTGTGTACAGGTAGCAGGGGCTCGTCTATCAGCTCCTGGCTTAGTGAGGTTAGTGTCTGCACCTTAGAGAGCGAAGGGGCTCACTCTGCAGATGTCTTCCTTCCTCAGGCCAAGCACATGGGCCCTCAGGCCACCTTTTATCTAGATTCCCTTGGTATGTTCCATTGTGAACCATCCCCTAGAGATGCAAAGAACTCCTTAAATGACAGTGGCTTTAGTTTCTCGGACCTTGACAGTGACAGTGCAACATCGAGCAAACTATCCTTGACAAAGTGCCCCCCATCTCCCGAGTTGGCCAAAGGGTCACCCAGATTCACATCCAAAATAACTAAAGCTCACTCTCTTAGCTCATCTGAACCTCCACAGGATCCCTCCATAGTCCACTCCAGTCTTCCCAGGAAAATTAAACCTACCTCATCAGTCTCCCATAGCAGCGGCATCAGCAGCAGTAGTAGGGAGCCACCAAGTAAGGAGACCAAACAGGAGAATCCTTGGCGTCGCATGGACAACCATTCAGAACCTCAGTTCTTTGACACCAATAGCACCAGCAAGCTCATCAAAAATCCAGTGAGTGGCATCCTCTCTCGCAAAACATCTATTAGCAGCAACAGTGTACCTCGACCACCTAAGGTTCAGGTTTCGACTTCATCCCAAAGGGTGGTCGATGGCTGCGAGAAGTCATCCACTAAGAAAACTGAACCTCCTAGCAAAATGCCACAGCTTAGACGAGGTGCCACTACTTTGGGAACAGTGCCTGTCATCCATGCCTCCACAGAGTCTAAGGGAAAACAGGATATTACCGGATCTACCAGTAGTCTTAGGTTTTCCTCTCTAGGGAAACACAGCAAGACAAACACACAGAAAGCGAGCAATCTCCCTAAGCCTGGTGGCACTTCACCTCCTCCACCTCCAGTGCGAAAGTCTAGTCTTGACCAGAAGAACAGGAATCTGCTACCCCAAAGTGCCTTAAGGTTAGCATATGGGGAGGCAAGAATGACCTCTGGAGTGCGTGCAGTCGTCTCTGAGGATGAGCTAGAGTTACACTGCCGGGGGGACACCAACAGCTTCAAAACCTCCAGTCTAAGGTCTGACCTCCCGACAGCCAAAGATACCTCAAGCTTGAAGGCCCGAGGGCCCAGAGGAGAGAGTGGGCTTCTGTATGGCAGTCATATGTCTCTAGAGAGGTGTGATAACCTGTCTCTATCAGGTTCTAGACCCACTCTTAGTAGAGAAAATAGCGGGGCCAGTTTGGGGAGCAGCAGTAGCAAAGCCAACAGGTCAATTCCCAGGTTTGGGATTCCTAACTCATCAAGTTCTCCAATCGCTACCTCCCCACCATCTCCATGTGGAAGTCCAGGAGGTATCAGTAAACCTGGGCAGGTGAAAGTGAGTTCTAACCCTAGGGCATTAGGAGCCGTTAATGGAAATAAGACCCGCACACTGTCAACCAGCAACTCGAAAGGTCTAAGCTCCTCCACCAAGTCATTAGCATCTTCAGTGACAAAAAGTGCCAATGCTAACCTTCCACCATCAGGAAGGACCCCAGCATCTCGGACCACAACTGCTGTCAGCAGCAAGACTGGAAGGGGCACTATAATGGGCACCAAGCAGGCCATAAGGGCCGCTAACAGCCGAGTGAGTGAACTGGCATCAGGCAGCACGTCCGGCAAACACATAAGAGGATCAGGAGATTCAGATAGTGGGAATGACAGCGGGGTGAACGTGGGTGATGATAAATCTCCCATAGCCATGCTGCCCTCTCCATACAGTAAGATCACAGCTCCCAGAAGGCCTCAACGTTACAGCAGTGGCCATGGCAGTGATAACAGCAGTGTGTTGAGTGGAGAGCTCCCGCCAGCAATGGGCCGTACAGCCCTCTTCTACCATAGTGGTGGCAGCAGCGGCTATGAAAGCATGATCCGTGACAGTGAAGCCACAGGAAGCGCCTCCTCTGCCCATGACTCTATGAGTGAAAGTGGCATGTCATCATCTGGCAGAATGAGGACCTCTAAGTCTCCCAAGAAGAGATCAAATGGTGAGAAAATAACAGTTTTTATATAACCTATTTTTATCAGCTTTCGATATGCATGGATGCATTTATAGGTTACCATGTTTTGTTACTGGAAAATGACAATTTTGCAATGTCCCAATGTACCCGTTAAATCCTGGATTCAGCAAGATACATTTATTGCATACATTTTGAATGTATCAAACTGCATGCTTGAGCTGAATCACTGTATCAAATAAGACAAATTGAACATGGGGATTGGGCTTTGGCCTTTCAATAACTTTGGAATTTATTTGTGCTGTTTATATGCAGAATAGTAAGATACATCCCTTATAAATATGCATAATATGTATCAACACAACAGGAAAGACCTGCCTAAAGCCTTGTATTACTTAACATCTCAGACTGAGACTCATACATATTCACACATAGTGCTAAGTAAATATTATCATAGTATTTTTCACTATGAATATTTCTATGTACTTGGTTTTATAGGTTTCCAGAGGAGACGGCTCATCCCGGCACCTATGCCAGACACCTCTTCACTTGGGAAGAAAGCGGGCACAGCAGGCCAGTGGGTGGACTTGCCCCCTATGTCTGGACCGCTGAAGGAGCCCTTTGAGATTAAGGTGTACGAGATCGATGATGTGGAAAGGCTCCAAAGGCGCAGACAGGATGAAATAGCAGAGGTGAGCAGAGGGTTACTTATGGCTGATTCTACATAGGGGATCATTTGTCTGAACTTATTTTAGATCTTGTGAAGTTCTAGGTCAGGGCTTCATGCATCCTCTATAGCAATGCAGATCCTCAGCAATACTTTGCATGTGCAACATTGATCCCATACATTACATGTTCCAAATGGGACACATTGACTTGCATTGTGGGAAGGTCTTAGCTTACTCCTTCTCAGTTTCTTATTAAAGAATGGGACAGAAATAATGTGTCTCAGACGCCTGACCTTCAGTCTGCCCGATGGCAAATCCTAGATTTAAAGTGTCTGCGACCATCTTGGAATTATGCCAGGGCTCCTCAGGAATGTTGAGAGATCATGAGGCAATTACAGTCTGGGGTTAATTGGTTTAGATATAATGTGACTGGCGGCTGGGTTACAGTGGTGTTTGCAGAGGTAGTGGTGGTGGTTGTAGGGTGAGAACAGAGAGAAAAAGACGTTACACAGTGGTTGAGGAATGTGTGATGAATGCAGCCGTGCCCAAAGCCACACCATCAGCCATCGCTGAAGCTCATCTATGGCTGCCTGATGGCTCTTTATGGGACACTCCTCTATCACGGGTCATTAACTGCTCCCACCAGTACGAGGCAGCCAGAAAGGGATTTGCCAAGAGAACATATCAAATCTACTGGATGGTAGCTTTATTTACTTATAATTAGAAAAAGATGATCTTCAATTTGTCTTTGGTAGCCATTGCTGTTATGAATGACGATGAACTGCTTCTGCCCAGATTTCCCTTGCCATTCTAGAATTAATGTTAAAATCTTGTACGCATGCATCATAGATTGTCTCTGTATATATATTTGCATAATGTACTTTTATTTTCCATGTAGTTTTATTTCAGATTATATGCAGTCCTTTTTTTATTTTTATCAATTCAGTTAATCATTGACATTGATTGATTGACAACGTTAACTTGAAATCAGTTGTAAAATATTTTTTTTTTATTTTGTCCGTTTCCCTTCATCAGCAACAATTTCAGGATGTTGAAAAGGTAAGCATTGTTTTGTACTTGGACATTTCGTGTCATTTCCTGCCGCTCTTGTTAGTCAGTAATACAACTAAAGGTCAAAATAACATATTTATAAGTTCCTTTCATTTCTATTTCAGCATCATTGCTTTTTTTTTTTTATATACAATTCACAGTATGCAATTGAATTTACTTTTATTTTAGGGCCTGCAGTATTTTAACAGTAAGCTGAAGGTGTTGGAGAGACGGCAGCAGCAGGTCAGAGAGCTGAGAGCAAAGCACGAGGCGTTGTGGGAAGAGTTGGAGGAGACCAAAGCCAGGCTAATGATGGACCCCAGCAAGTGGATAGGAGAGTGTAAGGACCTGCTTCATTCTGCCATTGGCATATAGGCAGTCTATAGGCGACTGTGTATTGGTGACATGTAGAATGTTTATGTATACGTACAGTAAGACCCAACATCTAACTGTAACCCTTCACGCCCCCACAGTTGAGGTGGACCAGGATTTGGACAAAGAATCCCCAGAGTACCTGGAGGCCTTAGGACAGGCGACAGAAGAACTGGAGTTCTGCGTCAACCTATGCAAGTCACACGTGATGATGGTGACCTGCTTCGACATCAGCAGCACGCCGGCGCCGGCCATGCGAGAGGGACCCTGTGAAGTGGAGGTTTAAAGACCAAGAAGACGTGGCAGACGTAGGATCCGGGAAGTGAAAAAAAGGAAGGATGACGACATGTAGCAAGCCGGTCAAGTGGACGCGACTGGGATGAAGGGACAAAAAGCGCGTGAAGAAGAGACAGCGGTTGAGATCGGCGCCAGTCGAGTCTTTGCATGAAAAACAGAGGAAACTTTCGCAGCTTTTTACAGCTTAGCTGCGGCGCCTCGTTGTCTAGGAGGGAAACGTGCGCACAAACGCTGTTGTCTGCATGGCCAAACAAAGCAGCCATCATTTATCCAAGAGTCAATGAACAACAACCAGAAGTGCCTTCTTTACTCGTCTTGTTGTTAGTCCTTATTTTTTGTATGGTGCAGGTATCTCAATTGGCATACCTAAGCAAACTCATATTCCTTTTAAGAAAAAAAAAATATTTTATATCGCATTGTATAGTGTATTTATATGATTACGTGGTGTGTACAAATATCATTTTTAGGTAAGAAAAAAAAATAAAGAGGAAAAAAAGATCAAGCAATAAGCTAATGTTATTGCGCTCCCAAACTTTGCCTTTTTCTCGTGTTTCAAACCTCAAGTCAGCATTTTGATCCATGCCCATCCAACCTCTTGCGCCTTACGTTAAAATCCGGTTCTGTCGTTTTTTCTAGCTTTTTAAAACTGGTCTGCGTTATCTGGTCTCCGGGACTCCGGTCGCTGTTAATACCGCTGTTAATACCCGGTGGAGCTGTCCTCCCTCCAGTTGCCTTGATATATATATTAAAAAAAAAAACGGCTGTCAGCGGATTGCGGTCGGGTGGAGGCTCGTTCAAGGCGTATTGTCAGCCGCGCTTGTCTCGCCGGGAACGCGCAGATCCGCCGAAACATATCATTCACAGGGCTACCGCGATGGCAAGTTGGCGATTCTTTGTTGACTTCCAGCTGTCCATCCTGCTGCAACACTTATCTACTTCGAGGACGTTCTCCCTAGTTAGACGGGTGCTTTTACCGAAGAGAAGGTGCTACTCGGCGAGCTCGGTTTCCACCCCCCAATCGGTCTTGGATTGGTTTCCGCTTTTTACACTGGAATCATCAAAGATCCGACGCCTGAGATCCTCTATATCTCTGCCCTTTATAGTGTTCTCTCTTTTGAGTGGTGCCAGGCTTTGGTTCTATGCATTGCAAAGTATTCACTTCAGCTCTTTTTCTTTTTTTTTTTATAGCCCCGCCAAGCTCTAGCCTAAGTACTTCATGTTCCTTTGGTCCCCGAACACGTTCTTTATGTGACGGTTTAACATGTTCAGCGTCTTAATCCAAAAAAATTTCCGAACAATTCCCTGTAATACGATGCAAACGGATGAATACGAACGATTGCGGCGTTATTTGGCAAAGTCAATCATATCGGCCCGTCGCGGCCGCCAGAATGTGCTCGTTTTGAATCAAATGGGTGAAATAGTGGAAATAAAGGTATTGCAGTGGCAATTGGGTATTACGATTATGAAATGGGCTTTTTGTTGTATTTGGATGTGTTTGATTTGTATATTTTCTTTTTGTTTCTTTACAAAGATATACCCTCTCAGGCCCTCTTTGAAGATGCTGCATGAGATTTTTTTTAACCATTTTTAATAATGATTTCTATTCCATTTTTACCATTATAATTTGTTTTTATAATAACTTCAGTTTTTCACTATGGTAGGGTTAAGCTCATAAATTAAATAAGTATTACCAAACAGAGACCTTTTTTTCCAAGAAATTATTATATGTGAGGTCATATTTCATATCAAAACCCATATTTTCAAATACCATTGGTTTTTTATAGGGTTTTCAAATCCTGTGTATAAATGTATGATATGGCAGCTTGTGTTTTACTTTTACAGTACCTGTGAATAAAATGTTTCTTCTTACCCATGATTGAAACTTGGATTTCTTTCTTTTTTTTTCATTTTTCTTTTCAATTCTTATGAGATTGATGGATTCCACCTCATGAGGATCAACCATCGTAATACGTAGTACAACTCAGGGACAGGGTCAAATAACTTTATAAAGCTGAATTTGTTATTGCACCATATATAACCCATATATATCTATACTTGTATAATACTGCTGGAGCAAACTGCTATCTGTCATTCGTCCCTGAAGTAATATAAATATAACCCCACAGTCTAAATTAAAATCTCCTTTGCGGTGAAGTTATTTTTATTAAGACCACTTGTTCCTCTCTGTATAAAATAGCTCACTCTGGCAAAGTGCAGCTTTAATATCTTTTTATTATGATAAAGAAAGAAAGACATCGATGTCAGTTTTTTGTTGCTCCGTGTTGTGCGAGTAGGCTACCCTTGTTAAGTCATGCAAGCATTAGGAGCATATATAGGAAGAACGTACACCAAAACAATATTTTCGCCTCTATATTCGTCTCAATATTTGATTTTAAAAAGCAGGTATGATATGGCTTTCTGGCGAGCATGTAGGTGTGTCAACTCAAATCCTGGGTGACTTCATCGTTTGGTGGCATAGTGTTGTGGTTGACAC